>DWAJ01000819.1:0-27714 GCA_018238005.1 Eurema mandarina
TGTCCCCAAAGACTGCCAGACATAGCCAACGAGACTGCCACATTGGAGCGTATGCCTAAAGGGAGGCTGGAATACCTGAGGAGATTACTTCCTCGCCTAAAGAATCAGAGCGAAGACTGCCTGTACATGAACATATATACACCGGTGCAAGGTTAGCATTTAGTATAGGATGTGTTTTAGAATCAGCAGGTCTTACAAGGTCTTCGTGGAAGACTGAATCGCGTCCTCCATCCATATCAAGGTTTACGATGGAACTACGATGGGTTTAATTGGTAGCCCACCTAAGGTAGCCTAGGTAACGCACTTATTTGAAATAGTACCAAATTTTAAATAAGTGGGTTATGTCATCTTCCTTATCACCTAAGGAAGACGCGGCATCCGTAAGACTATTTCCCAATATCCCACCAGGCCAGAAAATCTTGCCTTATAGCTCCAGTGTCTTGTCAAAGTCAAGCTACTTAAAAAAGTTGCTACTAGTTAAATATATTATAGCATTACAAACGAAATCATTATGAAGATAGTGTATTACTTTATTTCTAACTTTGTACAGCATAAACATTTTGAATTAAAAACAAAATTAGCACGGAATAATTTCAACCCATATTCTCTCCAGGGAACTATTCGTTAGAGCCTAACCAGTTGCCAACTTTACCTGCCTCACAAAGTACGCATATATTATTGCCAGCATCCATTTTAGACGTATATAAATATAAGAGAAAATATTATAATATTTCACCATGCTTCTACCTATCTATTATGATTTCATGTATAAACCGAACGGATTATGATGAATTTAGGTACAGAGATAGTCTAAACTTGGAAAAGGACTTTTATTTTGAAAAGAGTTTACTGTTGCAGGCAAAATTTCAGCTTTAAACGATCTCACTAGTACTACCCAATAATCCATAATATAAATTTCGCTACGAGTGCAGTATTCCCGTGCAGTGACATAAAAATGCGTAATTATTTAAGCGCCCGATTGTTTTGCGATAATGAATTCATTCTTCACGTAATAACACACGATTGCGTCCATAAAACAGCGTTTTAAGCTTTATATATAAGCATTCAGCCGCCCAACTTTCGGCAATCCCATACCATTTTACGCCTGAACACATCTCGTATGAAAATTATATTATTTTATATCTCTCAAATTTCCGAATTAAATTAATTGATTCAATATGCTTATTGATAATTGCGTGGAGATTATTTTCATTAATGAAGGGTATTAAGAATGAAAGCAATTGGAAATTTTGTAATTATGAGGACATGATTACCGGCATAGCCTACCATAGCATATATAAGTAATAAAATTAAATTTACAAAAATAAAAATAAAAAAAAATATTCAAAAGCGCTAAAAGACAAAATTAAAAACTTTAGGTGCTCTTTACTTATGACATTATATCACATTTTACACACTTTAGAAATAAAAACTTTCGATTAGTTAAGTAGATTTACGTTTAAAAAAATTTACTTTATACTAACCACTTTATCTACACAAGTACGCCGCCATGTTAGATTTAGAATGACGTCACATCAATATCTAAACTAAACGTGTATATAAATGTCACCCGAACATCTTACTTATCATATTTAGATTACACACATTTATATTGGAAGTCCTCTCTCAACAACATACAACAAAAACATCCACAATATTACTATTGACATATAATCCCAAGCTAGTCGTGAATTGTACTGTCAGTTATAAGCTTTGATAAATTTAACAATCTGGCCCCGAGATTGCGGTATCAAACCGAATTGCCTATTCAGGTGTCTGGATCTTGAAATGAAAATAGGCCAATGTTGTCAAGACTTATCCCAAAGTTTTGTACCAAATTCTGTACGGATTTTTTGTAGGAAGTTGGTGACGATTTGGTTTAGTACACCTGGGGTAGTACAACCCTTCTTTAGAGAGCCAACTGTCAGGTATTGGAATCACATAAGAGATTCGATACGCTTCGTTTTGTAAGTAGAATACCGGAACCCATTTCCCCCTTCTATCCTTTATTCCTTCTTAACACAAATCCTTTCCTTTTCCTCTTTTTCCAAAAACTAAATCACCTGCTGACTTATCTGTATTATAAAAACGAGATTATAATAGCAAAAATAGATAGATTATATTTTGGACTATCGCAGGTTCCTTATAATACTTTAAGTACACTTTCATGTAGCGAAGGGTTCTTAAAGGATTTTTGCCCTTATTTAATTTGATAGTAATCTGACATAACCCTTTTCCCTAACATTCATAGGTATCTTTTCTTATGTACAATTTGATTCCATTTGGAATAAGTTTTAAGTCTTTTGATTATAAAGATTATAACGATTTGTATTTTTTTACGCAAAGCTATAATAGCATTAATTAATTATTGAATTTGCTAAAATTAACGAAGGAAAAATTAATTCAAAGCAACTTTGTAAATCCGGTCATAGTTAAAACTTCAGCTACAAATAAATAACACAAAATATTCCAGCAAGAAATACGACGATAGTGTTTAGACCATGCAGGCTATTTATTGTTTAACTAGCGACCCACACCGACTTCACTCGCATATATCATTCATGTATTATACAAACAAACCTTTCTCTTGAATCACTTTATCACTAAAAAAAACCGCGTAAGAATCAGTTCCGTAATTTTAAAGATTTAAGCATACTGTATAGGGATATATGGACAGAGAAACCGACTTTGTTTTATTCTATGAAGTGATTGTATGGAGCAGGATCGTCTGAATGGGCTTTAAGACTTGATAAATTCGTCAATCTAGTGCCAAAATTGCGTTATTAAAGTGAATTGCCGTCTATTCAGGTGACGTCTAGATCTTCCAATGAATAAAGCCCGATCTTTTTGACGTTTATTTCTAAGTTTTAGGTTGCTTATTTATGTTAAAATCTGGCGGCATTGAGTAGTAAATTTTCTTAGTCGAATATAATAGTTTTATGAGTTCGGTCGCAACACCTGTGTTCGTTCGCGAACATTATTTTGTAAGTTCGTGATTATTGACTAGCTCACCCCGCCTTGGAAAGATATTAAATAAAAAACAGTAGTTATAATTACTTAATAAAATTTTTAAAAATTCTGCAAGCATTAAAAATCTCATTGTCAGACTTAGATATCAATAATTTTACATTGTTGACATAACACTACATTTTTGAGCTTTTTAATCGCAATAAGAAGTAGTTTGTGTTAACACATATTTCAAGACAGAAAATCTATCCTAATTATAATTAAATAGGCCTACTATTTAATTCAATGAAACAATAAAATCGCTTCTTTTAATAGTTTAGATATAGATATTAGATGGATTGTTGGATATAGATACTAGATAATTTAGATATAGATAGTGTTTAACTCGCAATCATTTTATAAAATAGAATGCTACTGGTTTCCTTATAAATTCATATTACTTACAAATTCCCTCTATCAAGCACTACCAAGCACGATCGTCGGAACAATTTTCACCCAACCAGCACCGGTATAATTGTGTGAAATGTCGTGAAACACAGCACACATTCATTTACATGTATATGAGATATGTCCGACCCGGTCCCATTATTCAAGGACTTACTGTCCCCATAATATGTATGTATGAAACTTTTCTTGGAAGTGTGAATTTCGTTTGCTTATTTGGTTAGCTGCTATGGAAATGTGACGGCGTAGAATTGTTTGGTAGGGTTGATTTCAACCGTAATTTTTAATATTTTTCTCGTAGATTTTTGAGTGTAACTGAAGGATATTGATCCATACTACATTATAAATGCGAAAGTAACTCTGTCTGTCTGTCCTTCCAGCAGGCTTAAACTACTGAACCGATTAGAACGAAATTTGGTATACCGCTGGTCTAGAGCCTGGGGAAGGACATAGGCTACTTTTTGATGGGAAACAAGGGTTAAAAGGGGGGAAAGGGGGATCAAAGTTTATATGAAAGTCCAGTTAGACAGAGTCGCGTAAAGTAAAATACAGTTAAGCAGCCCATTTCGACCAATCAAATTCACATTTGCATTCGTGTAGTTCTTGATCGATCTTGACAATTATGTCATTGAATTCTACTGATGAACTTATTGCTTTAAATAAAACTATAAGACATTTACTGTACTACTGCATGTCTTACCTGCTTTGTTCTTTACGAACGTAATTTTCATAGGTATCAACCAAATTTCTCAATATTGAGTATCTATTAATTTGTAAAACGATGTTATCTAATTCCTGTCACATTAATAATGTATGAGATTATATCGGGCGATTGTAAAATTTCGATTTTCTATGAATTATTCATTAGTTCGTTTTCGGGACAAAATTATGCTTGAGCTGGTTAAGGAAATAGATACTGTATTATTATATCAAATTAAACTTTAGACCTTTTCCGTTATGGTCGTTATATTTCATTTTATTTTATTTTAATTTCTTAGTAAAGCAATAATAACATCGATTACAAACAAAAAGAAAACTTAAGGAGACCATTTAAAATGTTTTCGCATTAATAAATAAAAGAAAAAACAGAACAGTACCACAATCAGAGAACAAATCAGCCTGTACTCATAATATTCTTTATTTTTTGGAGAGATGTGTTGAAAAGATCCACACATTCAGATCTAACAGATTCTAAAAGATATTGACTGAGTAAGTTCTATGTGATGTCGGGTATTGTAAATTGTTTATTTTTATTTCAAAAGAGTAGATGTTTATATCAGAGTGTTCTTCTCTGTCTGCTTTCCGAACCGGTGGTAAATGTTTTGTAATACCATGACGATGCAGAAGTGTTGCTATGGTACGTAACCTAGTTAAAGATGTGTTTTTGATGACTTTGACTGAGCAGGAGGTTCGCCTGATGGTAGGTGATTACCTATGAGGATTCCATGAGGTGGCTCGCGTGATCGTTTGCTCCATGTCATAAAAATACGTATAACGTGTATGTTATAAATAAAAAACTACAGCTACAATTGTTTTAGCTGCCACAAATGAACCGAATATTATTTTACCTGTCAGAAGCAATTCATTTTAATGTTGTTTTGTAACAGAAATATTTGGACAGTTTAACGTGATTGCAGATGAAATGGCTTTTCAAATTTTATAAATTTTAATCCTAGCGTTAACTTTTAGGGCCTCAGTACAAAAATTAAATATATAATAGTAGTGATTATACATCAAATAAAGAATTTGACATATAATATGTTTTAAATTTTACTCAAATATATAAATAAATAAAAAATAATATCATCTCAGGTGAGCTAGTCATTACGGCCTACGAACCTTCAAAATAACAATCCACAAAGCAATTCTTCAAGTATAGGTTATATGCATTGGATGTATATTGTATAATACTAATTGGATCCAATCCATATTATTATACCATATAATAGTATGCATCCGGTCGTATAAATCGGACAAAGGTGAAAAAGCCACTAAACAATATATCGAATCAAGCGCTTGAATACGTTTCAAATCTATCTCGACGATAGCTTAAAAGCGCTGGAATTTTTGGCAGAAAAAAGTTGAGCCATTGCCTCGGATTATGTTATATCGAAATTCGAAATTTGAATTCACTTCGATATTTGAAAGCCGTCGGTAAATAACCGTTGCAATTTAAAAAGGCTTTTGGTAAACTATTTTTTGATTTTAACGTTCGATATTCGAAGCTTATTTATTGTGTTTACTTTAGAGATGTATGCAGATTTATGAGATTAACGCACATGAATCAGGTTTTCATTTGCGTTTGACGTCGGAATTGTATATAAAGCTTTCATTTTGACAGATTAGATTCTCGACTTTGCTTAGTTGATGAATTTGAATTTGGAATTGGAGCGTTTTTTTTTTAATTTGTTACTAGACTATTTCCTTTTAGAATGACTGTTATTTTATAGAATACTAAGTTTAAATTTCGAACTATCAAACCGAACATTTCAAATATTATTAATTATATATACTGTGAAAAGTAACTACTACTAATATAACAGTAGCAGCACGATACTGCTATTTATCAGACACAGCTCCTCGTCAGCGACGTGGCCTAGTTGGAGTATCTTCAAACATAAAACCGGGTAGCTATTACTTAAAATGTTTGAGTTTAACCCACTTTCAGATTCAGTATTTTGATTCGTAAAATAGCTCCATTGTATTCGAAGCGTGTTTCTTGTCGCTCATAGTTTTATTGTAAAAGAGTCCTTGGCTATGAAATTCGGTACAAACAGAGAGGAATGTTTGCTTTTGTTGTTTCGTTTACGGAAATATAATAATATATACAGAGTTAAATACATTTGTTATTATAAGTGTTATAATAAGATAAGTACATTGTTATGTATGTACTTATCTTATTAATAATTATAATTGTTATTATTGTATACAAATCGTAAGATAGAATTTTGTAAAGAATGATAAACTCCTACGATGTTGACATTATTTTCTTTGAACTAGATAATAACAATAACACAGTAAGCTAATATTTAACAATATTTTAACAAATGGCTTGCTTCCAGTGTATATGTTTGTATTAAGACGGAAATTAATTTCATGTATAGTATCTATCTCCACGTATTTAAAATGTGGAAAGGAGGGGATAAGGATAGAAATATTACCCACCCTAACCTCTCTACAAAAATATATACCAAAAATCCATAATTAAGTTTTTCACCAGCAAAAAAATAACGGCCGCAACATATTCGCATCTTATAGAGTAAATTAAAATTTTAAGTACAGTTCAAGCGGCCTCTCGATATATCGATTTTATTGCCAGTATCGATTGCAACTCGATTCGAGATAGCCTATCGCATACATTTCCCGAGTCTCCGCTATTTCAAATTGAAATCCACGTGAATTTATTTTATCTAGAGTGATTTCACCCATTTAACTCCTTGCGGACTAGATCTCGGTACGCAAACTTCACTCTAGAACGAAATATAACGTTGGAAAATAAATTTCAGACGAACTTTCTTTCGTGATTGGAGTATTAACTAGCTGTTGCCCGCGACTTCGTCCGCGTGGACTTTCATATAAACTTTGACCCCCTTCTTCACTTCTTATAACCCTTTTTTCTAATTAAATGTTCTTTCTCAGGCTCTAGACCATCTGTGTATCAAATTTGATTAAAATCGCTTCAGCAGTTTCAACCCCTCGCGCACCTTTTGGGGGTTGATTTAAAAAAAATTAGCCTATGTCCTTTCCCAGGCTTTACACTATCTGTGTACAGAATTCCGTTCTAATCGGATCAGTAGTTTTAGCGTGACCGAAAGATAGACAGACAGAGTTAGCCGTGCCCTGAGGTTGTTGTGTTAAGTTGGGTTTTTCGTCCCGTGTGCTACTACCTACCATCCTCCAAGACAAAAACAGCATAAATGGCATAATATAATCAGATGTCATTGTTGCGCACTTACACACACACACACGTACATCATCTAAATAGTATATGTATGAAAGAAATGTTAAATAGTTTGGGTCAGACGTAACCCAGAACACTACTACATTATATTTAACATATTTTTCTTTGCAGTGGGACCAACGCTACTAGCCAAGTATCCTGTGGTAATCTTCATTCATGGGGAGTCCTTCGAGTGGAATTCGGGCAATGTGTACGACGGTTCTGTCCTGGCCAGTTACGCGGGTGTCGTGGTCATCACCATCAACTATAGACTTGGTATACTGGGTAAGTAATAATAATAATAATTTATTTCCATAATAAGGTGATTTATGAAATATTTTACCCAGGCTCCCAAGATAGTAAATACTGTTTTTCAGGAGCCTGTTTCATCCAATCATGACACATATACGGCACCGACACAATTAGTTCAGATTTACAATAGGTTACATATAAAAGTATAAAATTCATTTACAATCAGTTAGAAAGCGAATTAATACAGTAGAATAAAGAAAAAAAAGTGTAAATGTATTCAGAAAGAAAATGATATACTGGATTTGTGTGGCTTAATCAGAAAATTCCAACTTCGTGTGCATCAAGTGTGTGTTATTGTTAATACAATACCAATTCGAATTTACAGAAATTTAATAGATTTAACTTCTTTAGTAGAATAGAAAGGTTACTGGGAAAGTAAATAATGTAAAAGAAGTATTTTAAAGATAGAGAGAAACACAAAATATATAACTAAAACAGAAGACTATTCCGCACATACAGATGTAAACATTTCTTGCGCACACACACTTACACAGACACGAACACACACACAACTGTGTCTAATCTAATCTATCTATCTAATCTAATCTAACTATTCGAGAGCCTTAGCTGATTTGTTAAAAAATTACTCCAAAATTTTTTTTAAGTAGTGAGTAAAAAGGTAGATGTGAATTTCTGTACTAGCAAGAAGGCTACTTATAACCCCAGTAAGTCTTATATAAAGACAAAGAGGGTATTAAATATAAGCCTGTATAACATGCTCTACGATAGTAATTACTCAATTTGTATTTGTACTGTATTAACATGGAATTAATTAGACAACATGATTAATTCAGCACAGTTAATTGGGTTCAATAATGCGAAATAATGTTGGTGCGATGTTCTGTTCAATTTATTTTATAAATTCACCAGCTAGTTTATTCTAAATTGATCTGAAAATGCTATAAAGATTAACTTAATTACATAATTCTTCACTGGTGAACGACATTTAAGATCAATAATTGGTGCAGTGATTACACAACTGCCTTCAGCACCAAGGGTTTTTGGGTTCGATGACTAAACTGGCAAAATACTTTTTTATTAATTCCATTTGTATCTTTCTGGAGTCTCGGTGTTGTTATGAATTATCTGAACGTATTTAAAAAATAAAATAATGTTTTCGTTGATCGTATATATAATCGCCATCTTCATAGTTGCCATAACACAAATTCAAGTATGGCACTAGATGTTTAGAAGCATTTAGTGGTATTATAATACAATACAATTATTATAAAACAACAGTTCTGAACACACAAATAGCAAACGTTTGTCCAGTGTTTATCCAAGCCTATAAATCAGACTATGAAAAAGGTTTTTTACTTTTGCAATTTATTATTAACGTTGTATCGTGAAATTTAAATGCCTCCGCGCTTACATAGCACTTGATGCGTGAAATACGTTTTAAAAGCAATATATTGTTATGTTTGTGGAAAAGACTGTAGAGTTTTATAGTAACTCCAAACACTTTGGCCGCCTTTTTGATGCAGACGCTTTTAACGTAACCTTTGTGCCTCCAAAGGAGTGAATACATGATGCAAAAACATATTCTAAATTCGTCAGTTACCAAGAGTTTAAACATAGGTCATTGACACTTTCTGTAAGGCCGTTGTTAGTTTATTTATCCTGTAGGTATAACATTAAGAAACAACTTCCTAGCACTGCAAATTAAACTCATACAATTTTACATAAAAGGGCGCGACCGGGCTCAAACCGTGCGTATTTCAAAAGGCACTTATTGTCCAATATGCATACACATAACGTCGCAATAATGAATCCATTAAAATCGAAGCACCGCTGTCATTCGAAAATTGATCTTAAATACTGCGCACCATAGCTCATTTTCCAACCACCACCGGAATTAACTTGCCACTGAAAAGCGCTACAAGAAATGTTTAATTAAGCAAAGTGAAACGTGACGAAGCTATCACTCGAGAGCTCGAATAATTAGATTGAACACTGAAGAAAAATAAAACTACGTAACGTCCTATAAATTGTCCCAGTACCGCGAATCGTTTGTTACTCAATGTTAAATGTGCAATAGAGCCTCATCCATTTAAAAGAGGAAATGTTTCGATAAAATCTTCTAAGTGAAAATTTTCCTCGTGGGTAATTTATTTCTCCAAGGCGGGTAGGTTTTATTACTTTGAAGATAAAGGTCGGGATCATTTCCCCAAAGATCGTCTTTTACGTCATATTCGAGCTCGTAATAGTACTGTTAGTTCTGGCTGTGACGGCTAAATATTTTAAATACAATATTTACATACTGATGGTGCTCTCTGCTCGAGTGTACCTGAGTTATTGCTGGTATTACCGCGTTGTGAAGGTACGATAATATTTTAGTCGTTATATGCCCCAGTTTTCATATGTACTTCAGATAACAAAGAGAATTTTGTTACGCTGGACTTATTTCACACAACTCAAACGTAGTTTAACAGCTTGTCACTAATAAGCTTCTTAATAGCACAAAATTTAAATTACTTTATTATTGCTCATAACAGGAACTTATTAAATGTGATCAGCCTAAAGTTTAAATCATAAGTTCGAGGTTTTTCTAAACATTATAGTTCTTCCAGGCTTTCTCAACGCAAATCCAATACCTCATCTTAAAGCGAGAGTAGCAAACTACGGGTTGATGGACCAAATAGCAGCGTTACATTGGGTGCAGCAGAACATTGCGTTGTTTGGAGGAGACCCTGGCAACGTGACTATGCTTGGACATGGATCTGGTGCAGCCTGTATTAACTTCCTCATGATATCACCAACTGTGATGCCAGGTGAGTTACTTTATAACGATAATTTTATACTCTTGTTTAATAGTAGGTCATGCCCTCTGAACGAAACTTTACAAGTACTGTACCGAATCGATATTTTTTAGATTCTGTAAGAAAAGTTTGATGACGTAACAATAACAACTTTAATTTTACTTTTTGTCAATATATCTGGGTTAATCAAAGTTATGATCACATTATGTCATCATTTAACCTACTTCAAAAAAAGGCTTCTTAATTCGACCGTATATTTATTTTTTTTATAATGTATATAATTATTGACAGGACTTTTCCACCGAGCAATTCTTCTGTCAGGATCAGCGTTAAGCTCATGGGCGTTAGTGGAAGATCCCGTAAACTATTCCGTCCAGCTCGCCAAGCAGTCCAACTGCACTCTTCCAGAAGACATCGTCAAGGACCACGAACTAATAGTAGACTGTCTCCGAGAAGTTCCTCTGCAAGAACTCATGTCTGCAGAAATCAGCACACCGAGCTACCTGACCGCTTTCGGGCCCTCCGTGGACGGCGTGGTCGTCAAAACTGACTACGCCAAAGAATTACTCACATTCTTCATCCCGAACGACCTTCAAGGGTTCACCAGCGTATCCGGAGTGAACAATATCAAGGCGGACAAAAGGAGCGGAGATAGGATTTTCGGGATAAGAGGCGGACAGAATAAATATGATCTGCTATTCGGTGTAGTAACGAGCGAAGCACTCTGGAAATTTTCAGCTCAGGACATTCAGAACGGTTTCGAGGGCGAGCGGAGGGACAAAATAATACGGTGAGTGTGTTTGTGTAGCGGATTGTTTGCGCGTCTTGTTAGCATGTTTCGTTGTGAATAAGAAAACATTTTCGTCCCAGTGATTTTAACCAGACGGTCCCGTGTTTGTTCACATTTCCCCATTATACGAAGAATCACTGTTCTATTTGAAGCCCTCTCCTGTTTCATTCACTTAAAATGTTACATTTACTTTACATTTGCTCAGAGGTACTTAGAAATTTATAAGCACATTTAATGTGAGGAGTAATTTCGACTTTAATACTCTTAAATAGTTATAAGAAGCGTATACTTGAAGTTGTTTGTACGAAGACTGTAAAGTATTCAAAGTTTCACAGAGAAGAAGTCAAAATTTTACATAAACATATTTTTCAGGACGTACGTTCGGAACGCTTACACATATCACTTAAGTGAGATTTTCTTCACGATAGTCAACGAATATACGGATTGGGAGCGGACTGTTCAGGTAACTTTTGTTATTGTAATAATATTACGGATTCCTATTATATTAGACGACCGCTTGGCGCAGTGGTAGCACGACTGCTTTCTGCGCGAAGGGTCGTGGGTTCGATTCCCACACCGGAAAAATATATTTGTAATTCACATTTGTATTGTCTGGGGACTGGGTGTTGCTATGTATTGTATGTATGTATTTACAAATAAATGGTATGTATATGTAATTTATTCCGTTATCTAGTTGCTTCACAAGCTTCGGCTTAGCTTGAAACTAGATGGCACTGTGTATAAATGTCCTGAAAATATTTATTATTTATTTCTTATTTACGACACATATAAGAAATAACTGAAACTAAAATTTCTAAAGTACATGCTATTATGAAGAATCTTTAAACAGCTAAATCAGATTGACAGATTTTGTGCTATGGAACTTATTAAATCTTAATGGATTTCAATGCAATTCACAAAAATAGAAACCACAGCTATTAATCAATAAAATCAGTATAAGGCTAAGTATAATATATCCTAGTAAACATTATTAATATTATAAAAGCCTAAAAACTTCTGAAAATCTGTTTGGTAAGGAATGCTGGTAAAATAGACCATGAATAGTTTTTAATTGAATTTGACGAAATAAACTATTAAATATGAAATCAAATAAATAATATTTGTATTAATTTCAGTTGTCAGCAGCGACGATGTGGTCGTTATTCGCAGTGGATATGAAATACGCTTTGGAGGAGCACGAACAGCATAGACTTTGCAAGTCTTCCGCTTATATGAATTTACATTTCAAAGTAAGTTTTGTATACACTGCTTCATTTCTTCTCTGTCTTTTCTTATATTACCACTATGGTAGAAACGCTTAGAAAATCATAATTGTTTATATTCATAACAAATATTTTCCTTTACTTTTCTTCGTATTTATTTACTTACTTAAATCCTAAATAAATCAATTTTAACTTAAGTGACTTCCTATTCACAGTCTTCTCTCTCGAAACATCTTTCAAATAAATCATATTTTTTAAATGTTAAATAATTATACGCATTTTTGTTTGTAGGTGAAATGGCTTCATACAAACTATGTGAAAGACGTGCCGCCATATTGTGGTGCCGTGCCCGAATACCCGGCGTGGTTCGAGCCATTCGTCATGCAGTGGCTCAATGAGAACGACGACGTGTCGCTGGAGTACCTCAACGGAGCCTTTAACAGAGATAAGCGAGATGGGGTTAGTATGTACTTAACTTTAGAATCTAATGAATAGTGTTGTGTAGTTTGAAAACCCTGCGTGGCTTGAGTGGCTCAAAAAATTACTCAAAATTACTTTTAGAAAGCCTTTAACATATTATAGAAGTTATATTCTGTAATATCTGGAAGAGTAAGAACCATCATGTCAGCGATAAGGATAGAAATGAGTGTAAGCTATTAGAAATTAACAGAGATTGTAATTTTATTTGAAAAAAGTCATTCTAGCATAGCTCGATACGATAACTATAATGTGTTTTACACTGGAGTTAATAATGGCGGTTTTAATTGTGTTAACTGATATACAAGATGAGACTCTATCCAAGATGTATGCTGTTGCTAATAGTATTTTTAATGCAATAATAATTAGTATTTTTAATGTGTATCGCACTAATACTCGTAGAGTTCTAACTTAACAAAAACATTTTGCAGTTCCAAAAGTCAAGCGAGCACGCTCTCTTCAGTAACTCCGTAGTGGATGTGTTCACACAACTGACCCAATGCTTCGACGTGGTTTCCAAACTAGAGTGTCCCGACCCGGAGATATGGAAGAGATACATGAAGCGATTCGCCAAGACCATCGTCAAAGTGCTGGTGGCTTACGCTGATATTGTGAAGAAGGAGTTTCCTGAACATCTGAAAGAGGAGAGAGTGGTATGTACAGTGATGCTTCCTAACTACTAACTCCTAAAAGTAATGAAATTACAAATATTGCATTAAAGTAATGACTTATGAGTGTAGCTTAATACCTAACACAGAACATTATTTGCAATTTTACAAATAGTTCCACAAACCAAATAAATAAAAACGACTTCAACTTTTTTATATGAGTAACTCCGACCCAATCACTACAAGTGATATGCTAACAAATGTATATTTTTATGTTACATATTATAAATACAAAAACAATTTTACCTCCAGGCGTGTATCCTGATGAATAACATCCAACAACTCCGGGTACAATTGGAGAAGATGTTCGAAGCGATGGGCGGTAACAAGCTGGAGAGAGACGCGGCAGACATCTTGAACGACTTGCAGCAAAGCCTTAACAGCACGCTTGATGAACTCGCCTCTATGTTTGCTATCAGGTAATATAATATATTTTTTCAAGACCTAATTGATATTGGATAGGCAGTGGACGGTAAAATACCTGAGGAGCGACTAGTTCGTAGACTGGTTTCTATTTGTATTGACAGACTGTACATAAATTAGCCTTTTTATTACAAATTGGAGATTTTATTTTTATTTATTTCTTTATTTACACTTTATTATATTTAAATCTTACAGAATCGTATAGAAACAAAAGAAATGTAATAGGCGGCCTTATCACTAAAAAGTGATTTCTTCCGCGCAACTTTTATAATTATTTGAAAAGAAAGACTGGAATGGTAGGAACACTGAGTAGGGTATAGATATAAATATATACGCATACATAATATATAGTTTTACACTAAATATAAATATATATTATACTAGCACACATAAATACATAATATACATGCCATAAAGATATACACATTTTATATGGGATATGTAGAAAAAGGCCCTGAAGACTGTTTTCAAAGTCGGTATCTTTTCTAAATTATCTCTAAACTGTCTCTATAAGATTCAATTAACCTTATCATCCTTTTATCTTTCACATAAGTCCTTGGTTTAATAATAATAAAAAAAAGGTGCTGAAGACTGTTTTCAAAGACGGTATATTTTCTAAATTATCTGTAAACTGTCTATTAGATTCAACTAACCATTTACCATAAGTCTTTGTATTAATATAACTCATTCGTGCACAGTCTGGAAACTCGGATAACAGCCAGCGTGAAGGAGCTGGGCGAGTTGCTGCAGAAGGTGGGCGGCGGCGCGGCGCCGGGCCAGCCGCAGCCGCCCGCGCACCACGAGGCCGACGAGGTGCTGCGCCCGCTCATGGACATCCTGGTAACACTCTTATATAATACTAGCTGTGCCAGCGGCTTCTTTTTTTACATATTTGTTACACATTCCCGGCAATTTCTTCACTACCTTACATTCTTATATAAGAACTAGCTCTAGCTAGCTCTTGTATAAGAATCACAGACTAAATGTTAAGGTAAGCTTACCACAATATATAATTGAAAAACCCCATCTAGATAGAACAAACCGTGTCTGAGATTAGCGTGCACAAACAAATAGACAAAAATTCCAAAAAGAATTGTTTTGTATTCTATTGCGTTAATAAAGGTCTCCTGTAATATTTTTTCTCATATATCTTCCATGTACAGACAGCGACTCGTTACGTTTTTATTATATGTATAGATTATAAACACACGTTCCTAGAAATACAATATTTTGCGTTCCATTCCTAATATCCACCCCTGGACGCACACCCATTTTAGCTATACAATTCAAATTTTTGTGCTCAGTTGTTCTCTTGGTGACTACTGACTATATCGGCAACCATCTTATCACCGCTACAATAGTGAAATTTAATCTCTAAATTACTAACATACTCTCTCAAAAATGATACCTCATATCTTGCTTGGAACGCGCTAGATTACAATCATTGACAGACAACTTAATAGCACTCTGGTTATCAATAAATACACGACGTAGTACACTAGACGGATAGTCCCCTAACAATCGGTCTGCCGTAAGTGAAGCCAAAACACGCACACAAGCACACCGATAATGTTGCTGCTATAAGAAATTTGCCTATAAAATAAATTAAATTAAAATAAAATATTTTTTTTTAATTTAGTAGTTATGTTTGCGTATTGGTGTTAATATTCTTACCCAAAAATAATTACTTACCTAATACATAGATTTGTATAGAATTGTAAAGTTTTAACCACCGACGCAACAACGACGGGGTGTTTTAAGTTTGACGTGTCTGTCGAGTGTGTGTCAGTGTGTATATGTCTGCAACGTAGCTCCCAAACGGATGATCCGATTTTAATGTGGTTTTCTTTGTTTGAAAGGTTTATCCGTTGAGAGTGATTTTTGGTGGAAATCGGTTCAGGTCTTCGAGGTCATCAGGTCGTTTGTTAGGTGTGATAGGAATGTTACACGCTCAGAGCAATCTCTACTCTATCTACTCCAAATGCAATCGTCGTCGATATCGAAAAAAAATGATGCTGCTAACCGAGCTATGAGACTTAATATGCTGTAATAAAGAATCGGATCGCACATCAGTTTATCGGAATGTTATCGAAACAGAAACAAAAAGTTTTTATATTAATTCGAAGTTGCTCAAAATCTGTATCGAAAATAATAAAAATCGACATCGATTGTATACGGAGTAGAGCTTCAGTTTGCTTGCGTTTTGTCGGGGGTTTATGAATTTCTAATACTGATGAACACTGTTATTCAAATAATGTCTTTTCTTATAGTTGTAAAGTAGTTCAAAGAAGCCTTATTGATATCATTCGAAAGTAAACTTGATAATTCCGTGTTTTACCATATTATATTTTTTTTGATAATACTTATGAGGCTTATATTGATAAAACTATTAGATGTTGTTTGTTCTATGATGTAATAAAATCTGGGTTTATAATTATAAATATTAATAAAAATCCTACAAAGGAGTTCCCATTAAAAAGATTTTTCTTCCTTTAAAACTTTCTTTGGTTTTATGACGAATTAGCTTTTGACAATTTTTTTCTTTCTCCCGCCATGAAAATTTTCGTTACTAAAAGAAAGATATAAAACCTTTTTAATATTATCATTTTTTTTATAATTACTTTTATGGTTTAGGTGATGATTGATAGATGATGATTTTTTTTTATTTTTGATTCTGTGACTAACCGTACCACGGTTTTGCCTGCATTTATACATCACAATTATGAGTCAGTATACAGTGGTGGACGGCTAACTAGAAACACTACTAACGTTTCTCGACATAATGTAAAATTCTTTACCGTGGTCTCTTATATTATGAAATTAAACAATAAATAGCACATTAATATGTTCAGATATTTAGCATCTATCAGAAAAACATCGTCGGCGATTAGCATCGGCATTGAGCATTCGGGAGCCCCACATATCTCCGGGTCGAAGACAGTAATGCCTTTTCACTGCGAAAAAATAAAAATAATAGGTAAAATAATGAATAATTAAAAATAAATATAGTAGTACATTGTACTAAGCTATATTTAACATCAAGTCAATAAAAGGCTATTTATTTAACTAAAAATACTACTAAAACCTTCCTCAATAAATGTATTAAGACATTATTATTAGCTCTAGATAACGTAGATTTAGGATGTCTATTCGCGTTGACGCATGACGTCATTGTACACAACTGTTTCTTTATACTTGTCTGTTTTAACTGGGCTTATATTATAAAGTGAAAAAGAATTAAGTAAGAAAACTATTAAGTTAAAAATAAGATTGTGAGAATGTATGTTTGTTATACTTTCACGCAAAAACGGCTGCACAGAGTTGAAAGTTGGTAGGTATGTAGATAGATGATAGCCTGGATTAAAACATAGGACTTTTTATCCCGGTATTGCCCCGGAAACGGGAACTACGCGGGTATAACCGCGGGGAGCGACTAGTAATTATTTGTAAATTTACATTAAAAACTAATTACTTAATATATTACATAATATATAAGTTGAACTATTACAAACATAATCTTAAATCAATAAGGAAAAGAAAAGACTTCAAAATTTTGAAATAATTTATTATCTAATGAATTATTTATTTAGCTACAGATGTATTTAATATTTGCCAGCAAATAACCCACGTGGGCAGTAGAACTGTAGTTACCACGCTGAACAGCCAATTACCATAGATCTGGAAAAACAAAACATTTATTTTTAAAACGCACACGAAATACATGCACACACAAGCACATCGACATACACATAATATATAGGTACACACAATGAAAAGAAAACATCCCACATCCCAGGACTACTACAAATTTTATCTTTAAGTTATTATAAAAAAATACAGGTAGAAATTGAATAAACAATGTCAAAATTTACTTTGACTTTCGCTTTGAGTTTGATTATTTACAATAAACTAAAACAAATAGTCTTCTTATTCCAAAAAGTAAGTCCAAGTAGTTTCCAGTAAGCGAAAGTATAAAAATCTTTACTTTAACATTGACACTATTAATATTCATTTATAAGTAAAATTAAACTTACAATATTATCATTGACTTTGACCTTCACTTAGACTTTGACACTATTAATATGCATTAATAAGTAAAATAAAACATAGTCTGTTTTATTTTTTACACTTTGACCTTGACACTATTAATTTTCAATATTAAGTCAAATTTAACTTTATAATATTACACTTTGACTTTGACACTATTCCAAAAAAGTCTTACCAAAGAGTCCACAATCGCGAACATGACCCCCTGCATGGCGGCGTCCCTCCCCCTGCCCAGGGCGCTGAGTAGTGCCTCCTCCGGGAACAGAACCCGGGAATAGGCCATCATAGATAGCGTCACAAACACCAGAGGGTGCAGGAGAACGCATATGATCCGTTTAGTTAGATTTATTATTGTGCTACAAGAAAATAACGACTGTTGATTGTTTTACTTTACCATACATTTTTGTAGCCTGGTTAAAGTTTTATGTTAGTTTTAATTTTTGCCTTTTTTAACTTGATCTTAAATTATATTTTCTTAGTAGTTAACTCATATAAAAAAAATGAAAATGAGATCAAAAGGATATAAAAAAGTCTGACAAGAAAAATCAGTCATAAATAAATAATTAAGTATTGATTTTCTTCTTAATAGATAATACTCTCACCTCTTTCTTCCCTCTCCTCTCACAGACACGAGCAACGCCAGGGGAGTGTATAGTGCTGACACACACAAACCTAACGATATATTGTGCATCCCCACACACAGACAGACAGTCGACATCTCTATTAATAATAGTATGTTTATCTGTAACAAAAAAGTATGATTAGATACTATTTCATTTGCACACGTATCTATGTTATAAGCGCAAAATTTTGAAGTCGCAAATACATCCTAATTAGGACGTCTTACATTTAACAAACAACAAACACACTTTCACATTTATAATATTAGTACGGATATACTCACAATAGTCAATTCATCTCTATTAATCGGCCTCGATCTAAACAATTTCAATAGGAACGGCGTGGTTAATGCTATAAGCGCGGACAGACAAAACAACCCGTAGTACACAGATACCTCTGACGGTTGCTCAAAATATTTAGATCCTGGAAATAAATGGCTGATTACAAAAATAGAAAATATTTATTACAAAAAAAGTCTTGGTGTTTAATTATTTGTACCGACTTTAAAAAAATATATAAAGATAGAAGGCGGTCTTATCATTAAATGCAATTACTTCCAGGCAAAGTGCAAGTGACCATAACCCCATCTAATATGGTAAGATGGAACACAGGGGGGTTTTAACATAATAAAAAAACATTTTTTTATCCTATAAGGATAAACACATTAGAATACTATAAATAAATTATATTTGTAAATTAAAATAGAACAGTCAGAAACGAGTTACACTCGCTTACCAAAGGTTCCGTATATAAAGTTATCCAATTATCTTAATTCATTATTTTTTAAATATTTTAACTAAAGCACATTTCTTTTTTCGATATTTTTAAGGTTAATTATAATATATAAACAATATCACACAACTCTAAAAATCTGCTTCAATAGATGCCGAGATCTAGAAAGGCTTATTAAACAGGTTTCTCCAAATGTTCAGAGTTAGTTTTTTACGCTCTGTGTAATCTACCATATAAAAACAAATCATTAAGTACTTTACCTACAGCGTAACTCGATAACAACTGAACCGATTTCTATATTATATATATTTATTAGAGTATTCCTTGAAATTTAAGATGATTCTTAAGCAGAGAAAGAGTAGGTGTAAAGTATAATGTTACAGGTAACATAGGAAACTTACCAATATAACTGAAGAAAATCGGTGAATTCATAGCGACATATCCAATCCCATGAACCAATATATAATTAGCTCCAATACTGACAACACTCACACTCTCTTCCAATCTCTCTCTTCTCTTATCTTTTTCTCCTACTCCGTCCCCACTTTTCTCTTTCTCTTCACTTTTATCTTTATTAACCTTTCTTAGCCTCAGTCCTTCACTTTTATCACTCTTGTCTGAATTGTCTTCTACTACATTGTCACTTTTATCTTTTTCATTAATATTATCTTTTGTGGTTTTGGAATCTTTCTTTTGAGCGATTTCTTCGTCTTTTTGTATGGTCACCCATAGAGAGAGTGCTCTTATTAACATCGCCCCGCATAATAAGCATAACGAAGGCATGTATTGTCCTGAAATGAATTTGTCGAAAGAAATAAAGAAAGAAACCTTGCTATATAGAATGTTGGTTGTGCCTTTTTACTGTGGGAAAACTTTATGAGAGAAAGGAGCATTGATTATGTCTGACTTGTATGGATCAAAAGCCCACTTCGCAATTGAAGGGTAGATGAAAATCTAGGGAGATATTACAATAATTATACTGTAATAAATATTTAGAAATTCACTAGATTGCGATTTTTTAGATCGAATTCTGTATTAAACAGTCTAAGCAGACTTGATACCTTTTAGGCAAGATGACGTTCAAATGTGAAGGAATTAATGAAAGATTTGACTTGCAGCTATAGATTTAATTTTACAGAAATAATTTTTAATGTAACACAAGCGACTACGTCGACAGCTGAGGAGCGAGAGTTACCAGTTGCCTTAGGGTTCTGCTCATAGACATTGTAGACGATACTGCCGTGTCACAAATAACAGGTATTTGGGGTTTCGCGTACATTCTTTTCATCAAAATGTTTGCTTATTAAATATTAATCATAAAAAAATCCAAACTTACCAATAGAAACGAACCGATCCGTAGACGCTAGCAAGTAAAAGAAGTAACTCTGATGGAATCTCTCCAGGAGATTATTTAAGGACCTGAAGATGCTTTCCAGAGCATTTCCCAGGCGGTAGAAGTTGGCCGGGGTGAGCTGGTGGATCCTGGGAGGAGAACCAGCTGGATCATCTGCATCCCTACCTTCGAGGGTGACAGCTTCGATGCCAAAGCGGTGGAACAGACCATGGTTACCGTTTGGTACCTGGAAATTGTTATACACGGTATAAAAACTTTAATCTTAAAGAAAGGCTGAAAACCAGCGTAACTGTATTATTTTAACTTTGTATTATTAACAGCAGTAAAGGATCATTTCATTCTATTTATTTTATTTAAGGGTTCATTTAGACAATAAAAATTAGATTTCAATTTTGTCCAAAATATGTATTTGTTAATTTTCAGATTTATTGTTTATTTTTTGGATAAAACCAAGTAATAATAAAATTGAAAATGCAATCGATGTAACGAGATGTTTGCAAAACTTGAAAAAATAAATCGAATCCCTGAATCAAAAACTTGCAATCAATTAAATATGTGAACTTTAGAAAATTTTAGAATAGAAAAAAAGTTTGTATGACTTTGGCTTTGACTTTAACTGACTTTGAAGAAGACTTTGACTTTAGCAAACGCAAAGCACTTACCCCAGCTATCTGAGTGGTCATCATTCCTAGCATAGTCCAGATACCGTCAACCCAGGCATCCATGTTGTTTCGATTTCTGAGCCAGGCAAAGCTGAAGCATGAAATTTTTGGGTTCAAATTTGAATTTTTTTCATATATGTTTGTAATTGTATAAATTGTTGAAGGTAAGTATATTCGGTATATATGTTGTTGTTATGTACACGAATTACATTTGAAGATTTTTAATTCAAAAGAGCAAGTATCCAGTGTTATATAATTGTTTTATAAAAGTATGACGATTCATAAGAGTTACTATATGTAGCTTATTTAAATAAATAAATATATGTTTGACTTTAATTAATACTTCAAGACGCTTATTTTAGCACAGCGCCATCTAGTCCCACGTTAAGCAGACTTTTGTTTTGTGGCCACTTGTTAACGTATAATTTACATACACACACTTCTATTTTCTAAATACATACATATAAAACATGGCAACAGCCAGACCCTAGAATTATACAAATATAAATTATAAAATATGTATTTTTACTATTTGGGTATTTAAGGTACAACCCCACCGGTAGAAAACATTCATTTTACTACTACATTTTACTTGAGAAAAAGAGAATTTGGTATTGTAGGTACATAGTTTTTATACCTGTTTTTATATGAATGGTGTATTCCGGACTTGACACATAACTTGTGGACTAAATTTACGAGATCCAAGTTGGGTAGCTGTCCGTTCAATCCTTCAACTTTAACTTCTATATATTCTGTAAATTGAAACATGCATTTTCATTAAACTTATTATAGGTCGCGTCACGAATGTTTACCGCTGGACGAGAAAGACAGCACGACTGGGGAACCAATCAACGCTCGCGCACCCGACGATCACGCGCCACGCGCGCCGTGTCGTCCCCTCGATACCTTATTTTTGACTTCTGAGCAGGTTTCGTTCAGCGCTAAAGATTCGTGACGCTACTTATACATTAGACTAACAGACTTTAAAATTTTATAATAACTATTAAATAATTTCTATATACTCAATGAACATTAGTAGTCTTAGCCTTATACTAATTTTCAGGAGTCCATTGATTACCTATTGTTAGTATCTATTAATTATCTATTAAGTGGGTAGGTAGAAATAATGCTTTGCATAGAATATGTTTTCAGTACCAACTACATACTAGAACATTAAACGTCTGAATATTACAATATCTTTTATTTTGGACATTATAAGTTATAACTCCATTTCAGACTTGTCTATATAGTTTAAAGGGAATCTAGTACTTAATAACAAAACTTTGAAACACCTTTTTTTAGAAACAGACTCCATTATTTCCCACGCAAGTAAAGTACTACTGCACATAATAAACAAAAGACTCGAACACTATATATCTGGACTCATCGCAAGGGAACAAGCAGGCTTTGTCAAAGGCAGAGGTACACGGGAACAGATTCTTAACATTAGACAGCTAATTGAAAAGAGCCGAGAATTCAATGTGCCTATGGCTATGTGCTTTATTGATTATGCAAAGGCTTTTGATTGTATTAACTGGAAGAGAATGTTCGAGGTCATGAAAGAAATGGGAATACCTGATCACCTAACATTCCTGGTCCAAAATCTCTACGTCGATGGCCAATCTAGAGTACTGATTGACAAGACGGTATCAGAACCTTTCGCGACGGAGCGTGGGGTCAGACAAGGTTGCATCCTATCACCCCAACTTTTCAATCTTGTTGGGGAGCATATAATGCGTAGAGCTTTGGAGGGATGGAAGGGTGGCGTGAGTGTTGGTGGACATCTCATAAACAATCTTCGCTTCGCAGATGACACAACTATAATTGGCGCTAATGAAAATCAACTTGCCGAACTTCTGCGTAGAGTCGAGAGCATTAGTACTGAATATGGACTTCAAATAAACCGAAGCAAGACGAAGCTCATGTTTGTGGACCGTGCAGGAGCGTCGAAGAGAACCCACGAGTTGCACGACCTTGAATTTGTTGACCAGTTTATCTACCTCGGATCACTGATATCATCAAACGGGGACTGCGAAGCCGAGGTTGTACGCAGAACACAGATTTCGAAGACGGCTGTCAAGAAATTAGAGAGTATATGGAGGAATAGAGGGATTAACAAAAGTACAAAAATTAAACTGATGCGGACACTCGTTTTCTCTATATTCCTGTATGGATCAGAAACCTGGACGCTGAAATCTCGTATAAGGAACAAGATAGACGCATTCGAAATTTGGTGTTGGCGCAAAATGTTAAAAATACCATGGACAGCGCGCCGCACAAATGCGTCTATACTTACGAAACTCAAGATCCAAAATCGCCTCTCTACCATATGTCTGCGCAGGATCCTCAAATACTTCGGTCATATTGCTAGACGGGGTCCTGATAGCCTGGAAAAACTCGTCGGCAATGTGGAAGGTAAGAGAAGCAGAGGTAGATCAGCAACTCGGTGGACCGACTGTATAGCGGCAGCCTTCAAAGAAAATTTACAAGGATCTATACAACTGACAGAAGACAGGGCAGCCTGGAGACAAATAGTGGATTCCACCAGCTGTTTTTAATGATAACCACGACCCTCAGCCATGAGGAAACGACGGTGAAGAAGATATTATGAACTGGCCGTTCGCTGGTGAAGCCGCCACGGCTGGTTGTTGATTGTCAAAATCTACTGTTACGATTAAAGTAAGTCTATGCAGTCCGCATTTAGTATAGTAAAAAGTAATACCGTAATAGTTAATGGGAACCACGTTTTTATTTTTTATCGAAATTATATATAAAAATATAGTTTCGAGTATTTAACGAGATTGCTTCCAGAATATAGGAATTAGGATTTTAAATCTTGACGTAATCTAATTAGTTACTAGTGTAGGTAGGCCTTTCATTTGATACCCATATTGAGGGGGTTGTGGATGAATATGTAATCCGCTATATTGTATCTTAGATTTACAATGTTATTGATTTTAATAAATTGTATTGTCATCGAAATAAAAGGTTTGTACCCAATTTTAGATCAATCTAACAACAAAGAAATACCGTAAGGGTCGAGCTAAATAAAACCGTTTAATAATTAATTAATAATAAAAACAACAACGTTGCTCTGCTAAAGGAATACCGCTTAGCGTGTGTAGGAGCTGTGAATCTATATTTTAAATATGAATAAGTGCATTACTCGAACGGCTAAAACTGAATTGTTGTTCCTGATTGTTCTTAAGTAGAGAAACGGGTAAGTGTAAGGTACATATATACCGCTTGGCGTAGTGGTAACACAACGGCTTTCTGCGCGAAGGGTTCAATTCCCACACCGGAAAAATATATTTGTAATTAACATTTGTATTTTTCTGGGGTCTGGGTGTTGCTATGTAATGTATGTATGTATTTACAAAAGAAAAGTATGTATATGTAATTTATTCCGTTATCTAGTTGCCATAACACAAGCTTCGGCTTAGCTTGGAACTAGATGGCGCTGAGTATAAATGTCCTGAAAATATTTATTTATTTATTTATTTATTCAGTTAAAAAAACAATAATTATAATTTTAAGATGAAAATTAGATATGGCAATAATTGTTGAATTAATGACGTTTTTTATTTCTAATAAGTATAATATGATATTTACAAATTCGAGTGAAATCTAGGGTTTAGTAAATTATTTGTTAAAAAGCATATACATCTCTCGCTCTTTTTTTAAGTCGGTTAAAAAGTATTTGCTAATTTTCTTGTTTTTTCAAGGCAATTCGTTCCAAGGTAAAACATAGTTTTTAAATATAACCTTGTGCATCTATGCAATATGTTGAACAGTTAATCGTTGATTCGCAATAACCTTCACTATTTGATCGTATTTTTGATAAATCGAGATTATATTATATATGTATATACAATAGATAAAAACCTCATACGATCATTTATCTTTTACAATTGATCTAAAAATGTATCAGTATTATATTTTTAATAACTGAGCGGACCACAGCGACTTCGTTCAGAATGTATTAATCCTACCCGAAATCTTGTCCCCTACACCTACCACTTTTGCTTAAAACCATCCTCATACATCTGGATGTATATAAAAAAAGAATTATGTAAATCAGTTCAGCCATTATGGAGTTCATTCAGTTTTATATTATAGATTAATTACTATTAAAATATTTGAGATTGATCCGAATATAACATCGTTATATATCATAGTATACAACAACTTTATTCTGTCAGTCCCTATGTATGTATGTATGTTAAAATCTTCAAAACTACGCTACCGATTTTGATGCGGTTTTTTTCATCAGTCATCACCTTTACATCAAGTCACAATTGTAAGACGCTGTAAGAATCCACATTATAATGTCGTATAAGCAGTATTTATTTCCGAAGCCCTTTAAATATTTAATTCGCCCTTAGTCCTAAGCCTAACACTTAATGACCCGGTGAACATAACAATATTAATATATCTATACATATAATAAAAACGAAACGAGTCGCTGTCTGTACATGGAAGATATATGAGAAAAAATATTATAGGAGACCTTTATTAACGCAATAGAACCCAAAACAATGATTTTTGGGATTTTTGTCTGTTTGTTTGTGCACGCTAATCTCAGAAACGGCTTATCCTATCCAGATGGAGTTTTGAATGATATATTGTGGTAAGCTTAACTTAACATTTAGTGTTTAATTCATGTCAATCGGTTGATAAATAAAAAAGTTATGGCAATTTAAAGAATCACGTTGAACTTGCTTAACGTTTGTTGGCGCGGGTTAGGCATTTTAAAAAATGCTGCCCAAAGTCACTTTTCTACGCGAGCGAAGTCGCTGGCACAACTAGTACCTGATATATTTGTGTATAATGTTATCAAAATTATAAAAATTTCGCAGTACCCTACACATTATAAGCGGACCAATTTTTGAATGTCTATAAATATTTGACACCAAAAAAAAAATAGTTTAATGTTCCCTAGCTAGGAACAATCCTGAATTACTTTAAACATTTCAAGATAAAAATCGTTACATAGTGTTAGCCATTCTCGACTCATATTGTGACAAACAAATAGTAATATATTTTTATATACACATCACATCATTTATTTTATACACACAGACATTCTTGCTACATGACGATTGTTATTACAAGATTTCTATAAAACTATAGAGTAATATCATCTAGAACCGCAACACGTTGAGTGAAGCCATTTTAAAGAAGACAATTTTGCCTACTTACATAGATCGGCAGCGCAGTGCATTGCATTAAAAATTTTTTCACATTATTAGGGTAAATTTCTTATAGAAGCAATATCGGAGGGCTTGTGTGCGTGTCATTCAGTATAAGAACGTGCTGTTTTCATCTACATATATACAGTTTTGGCTTCACTTACGGCGGACCGATTCTGTCAATTGCTCATTGCCAAGTCGCTATAATTATAATATAAACAAAACTATTGGTACAATTACTAAATGTTGATTTATAACTACAAAATAATTTGAATAGGACTAGGCTTCTATGAGATCTCAAAACTTTCTACGATGGAAAGACTGCATCGAGAGACATTTACATTTAATGTTTTTCGTGGGATATAATTAACTATCAGTCTATGCATTATACGTCTATGTATAAAACAATTTTCTCATAACATTATGTAAGGCTTAAGTTATTTTTTAATTAGTTAAACAATAGTTAAGATTCATAGTTAAGTTAAACATTTGCGTGTTTATTTTTTTATCTTTAATCAGCTGTTGTTTCTTACTTAATTAAAATGATAAGTACGACTAGAGAAAACGCACTATAAGATTATTCATAACAAATCGGTTTAAAATTATTTTCATTTGTAAGGATTTGACTGATGCATTGACATGCAGGTAGATCGATGCAGGTAGAGATAGGTCCAAGAAAATAAAGCTTTAAATATGCATTTCAAATAAAATCTTGAATTTTTGATATAATGTACTTTGAAAGACCCGTAAACGAATAGTGAAATTCTTTTTTAAATTCATCCACGATTATGATAAAAAACAAAACTTTGGCTTAACATTGCACAGTAAGTGCTAGAAAAAAACCTTCAATTAAAGTTGTAGAACATAATATTTTACATCAAAATGGTAAACATCTTTATGAAAACTAACCGAGATAGGGAGGCTAGAAGCTCGCGTTTATCAACTTATGATTTGTCAAATTAATAATAAATATTTTTTTTTTTTTTTTTTTTTTTTACTATTAAGAGGGGAGACGAGCTGGACGCACTCCTGATGGTAAAAGTAACGCCAACCCATAGCCAATGCATTGCTACCCGGAACTTTGCTATAAAGCACAAATCCGG
>DWAJ01000820.1:0-27706 GCA_018238005.1 Eurema mandarina
AAACTGTGCATTAGATCCAGTCCCGATAACCATGTCTCCATCACTTGTTTGAAAAGATTGGTAAGGCACTAGATTTGCGTGTGCTGTGCCCCATTTCTGTCCATCTATACCACAATTGAGGTAATTATTAGCTATGTTGATCATGCTAGAGATTTGAGTTGATAGCAAATTACAGTCTATTTTCTGACCCCTGCCAGTATTCTTTCTATAGTATAAGGCTGTCATAATCGCACCAAATGCATGTAATCCCGTTGTCACATCAGTTATTGCTACCCCAGCTTTTACTGGCCTGCCATTCCTCTCTCCTGTTGCATTTAAAAAGCCTCCCATAGCAGCGGCAATCACGTCATAGCTATAAAATATTAAATACAGTTTACAATACAGTACTACAGCTCCCTTATTTTTCTTTAAAAAATATAATTTATTTTTCTGAAAGTATATCAATTCATATTGTCAGATTTTTCAGTATTATTTTGATAATAAATTTCTTGCATAAATATTTATGCAGTAGTGAACCTTAATGTCTGTATTAGAATGGATATTATTAGGTCACAGATGCTTGGCCTAACCACTCTCAATATATTGTCTGCGTCTGATTCTCTAGATATTAAAATAAAAATAATATTAAAATATGTACCCTGGCTTCATAGCATACGGTCCTGTAGGCCCAAACCCAGTGATTGCACAATATATGAGCTTAGGGTTAATCTTGTTCAATTTGTTATATCCAACGTCTAGTTTATCCAATTTGCCTGGTAAAAAGTTCTCCACAACAACATCACATTTTCTGGCTAAATCATAGATAACTTGTTTTCCTACAACAATTTTTGATTATAGAAAATTAATATAAATAAAAAAAGAAACAAAAGCATGTGATCAATTGTAAACAAAAGACAATTATGTTGATTTAAGCAATTAGCATAGGAACTGAACACTGGCCAAATGAATCAATACTTATATGATAACAAGAAAAACAAATATGAAAATACATAATATTTTCTTACCTTCCAAACTCTTTAAATCAACACACACACTTTTCTTGCTTCTGTTTACTGTCAAAAAGTAGTATGAATCTTTGCCTTTTGTAAACGGCGGACCCCACTTTCTCGCTTCATCTCCGTCGAAACTTTCCACTTTAATAACATTTGCCCCTAAATCCCCTAACATCATAGTACACAAGGGCCCAGCTACAATTCTAGACAAATCTAGCACATTGATATCGCCCAGTAAGCCAACGTTTGTTGAATAGCATTTTACGGAAGGAGAAAAGCCGCGAAAAATTGTTCGCACAACTTTCATTGAAACTTTCTCTAACGAACCCATTTTACACTCTTGTTAACCGCCGCAATGAGCAATTGAATTCTATCTACTTATCATAATCAAAACATATGTTTAACTATGTATTTGTACGTCAAACACAATAGATAAGTGCGTATTTACCTCCTGAACCTGTGGGGGTACCGTCGTCACGGCAGTACTTGTAGTCGCCATATCTTCAGCGCGCACGGTTCGCTGTCGGTCAGCCATTAAATTTTAATACGATAAAACTAGTTTTCACATTATCTTGGAGTAAAATATCACCTAATTATCGTAATTACTGAGATAGCGGAATATTCTGAACTTCATCAAATGCAGCAACCGAGATTTATACCATAAAATTTTGTTGTCACTTGACACTTGTCAATATGACAAATTTGACATTTATCATATGAACACAGATTACACTCGTTTTAAACTTACCGTTGAACCAATTTAAAATTTGAAGATGAAATAAAGACTGTTATAACTTGAAATGTAATATCAAATTAATTGTTAATATGAATAAACATTCTTTTGGATGTCAAATAATAAGCATATAATATCTGCAACATTTACTAAATTGCTAATTAGAATTTCCAGGTTCAAAATTTTATATTGACAAATTAATGGAGGTCTCACTATTCCTATCGATGGTGCCTCGCGATTCATTTGTTTTTACAAGGTTTCAAATTAGCATTGTTTCTCGTATCGGAGCTCACTTTACGGTCATATTTTCATTTCAGATTATCAAAGTATATTGGTGATGTAACCTTATAAGCATAAAACAAAAGTTGCACATATTTAAAAATAATAAAATAAAGTAGGTACTTATGTTTTGAATAAATTTGTTAAAATAGATACAAGGCGCACATTGCAGATTCACCGGTGTAACGTTTACGTGGCAATAACGGGTTTATTTATTTATTTATTGAGTACAACCACATCATACATAATAAAATATACACAAACAATTACTTTATCTATTATGCATGACAAAAACGGTGTACATAATTTAGGCCAAAACATACTTTTAAGGCTTTATATAATAATAATTATTAATTAATTGAAAGGTTCTTTTTGAGGCTAAAAAAAATAAGGATTAAGAACCTGTTTATTTTATGAATTTCGAAGTAGTGTTTGAACTATTTATAAAATAATTTAATTTATGTGTTAAAAAAAGTACATATTAAGAATGCCAAAGATGTAAAAATCATCAAACATTTTCATACTTAGTACAAAAAGAAAGTAAATTATTATGAGAATAATAATTATTATTATGAGTACCTATAGCGTGACCCCTGAGACTGAAACGAACTGATTTTGAAAACTACTACTAATAGACTTTATTTTGGAAGTGGATTTAATTTTACGGCAAAAAGTTACAGCACATTTTTCGCAGTTAACTCTGAAAAAGTTTATTGAAAAGATTTCTATAAAATCACATAGTATTGATACGCCATTCACACCATCCTTAAATAACTACAATTCTATAAATACAAATACATTTCCCATAGCGATAAGGCGCTGGAATAAATCCAATGAATTCCTGTGGGCCAATAACTTTGTATTATTTATATTTTTGTATGATGCGTCAGTGAACGTGGCCTCGAAGACATTCTTGTTCCCACTTCAATGGTTTTAAATATTTTTTATTCAGTCAGTCATAACGTTTTAAGTTATTTTACGACTTTCCGGAATTATCTTGAGAAATCTTTAATACTGTTCAGCAGCGAGTGGTCATATTTAAAAGTTATGAGGCTTATGTAATGGCTATTTTGATTTTGTTAGATTGATAGGTATTTTTTTTTAATTAAGTAAATTTCGCGACAACCTTAAAAAGAGAGTTGTGTAAGACAAATTATTTTATAAATTATATTATCCAGTATAAATTATATTTGTTCCAATTTTTTTAAGGTTTTAGAAACCAAAGGTTGAAAAACGAGCCTCTTATAAGAAATCTCCCATTTTCATCTGTTTGTCACATGGCTGTATCTTATGAACAGTTATAGAAAATAGCCACCTTATGAAAATTTAATCAATTATGTACATTCTGTCGCCGCTTTATTAAAAATAACAGAATAAGATAAATATTTAAAGCATCCGTGGCCACATATTGTGTTTGTATTAAGTGATTTCTTCAATATATGAATATTTTGAGGCGGTGTTCATCCAGGTATCTAGTAGGTAACATTTTTACAATGTTACAGATAAAGACAAATTTATAATGTCTGTGGCGGATGTTTTTGAGAGAAGATGATTAATGTTGTAGACGACTGGCGCCAAATCTATGACATGATACGTTCGGAAAGTTCAAAAGCTGGATGTTTTCAATTCAATTTTATTTTACAAATATAAGTAGTAATTATAATGCTAAAGCAAGGTTTGTTTTAGGTTGTTACATAGATAGTTTGTTTAAAATTTGTCTCCAATAGGTCGATGATAAAATTCCTTAATTTTTATTTGATATACCTATAAGTCACTACTTACTAGTAATACTTGCACCATGTGGTTGTAGCATTGTAAAAAACTGCATGAAAATTGGTTGCGTTGTTTTAAAGATTTAAGTAAGTATACTGTATAGGGATATACAGATGAAAACAACTTCGTTTAATACTATACAGTAATGATATAGCGTATGAAAAGTGACATTATAAAATACTGTTTTATCTCTACCGCAATTTATGAACAATATTTGAAATATATACAACTTTATATGATATCTCTGTAATTTAAAAATACCAATACTATTATTTAAATTAATATTATGTTTTCACAATCTTCTTAATTGAACAAAGCACTAAAAATGATTATAAATAGTAGCCGTTCTAAATATATATATGTATTGTTGTCGTGAGAGATATTTTTATCGCATTGTTTACAAATAAAAGGGATTGCGTCATTAAGGGACTACTAATACTAAGAAAGTAGTTAGATCATGTTTGTTAGTCAATTTATGTGTATATCTATAGAGTATCTCAGGTATTATCACTTGATATAATCTGTGCTCATATTATAAATTCGGAAGTTTGTGAGGTTATATCTAAGATAATATTGTGCTTTCCGTAAAAACTTTTTTTTATTCTATTAAGTGGTGAGACGAGCTGGACGCCCTCCTGATGGTAAGAGAAACGCCAGCCCATAACCAATGTAGTGCTACCCGGAACTTTGCTCCGGGCAAAGGTGCACTACATCGACGCTCCCCACTTTGAGTCATAAGATGTTAAGACTCATTGGCCCAGTAATTGCGCTGGCTACAGTGCCCTTCAGACCGGAGCACAGTGACATCTTCATATCACTGTTCAGGCGGTTGAATGTCTGGCACTGTGGGGGTACCCACCCAGTCGGTCTCCTGCGAAAGAGACCTACCACCGGTCAGTCTTCTTCTGAATTTCAGCCAAATATGTACTTTGATTTGGGTGAAATTTGGCTTGCAGTCTGATTTGACACCAGAATAACAGTTAACACATTAGATACTTTTTATCGGGACATTGCTGCGGAATCGGAAACTAGATGGGCTAAGGAAAAAAATGAATAATTTAATTTAAAATATATTCACAATTTTATATCTCGACCGAAAATTAAAATTTATAAAAAACTCTAATCGTGTTTCGGTGTGTCAGTTATATCTTTTTTAATAATATTATTGTTAGGTTTTGTAATTTGTATGGGTAATCAATATATCAATATAATATAGTGAATAATATGACAGGCTAGAGAACCGTTACTTTTTTTTCTTAATTTCAAATACAACCGGATGTCTGAAAATAGATGCAAAAGTATTTGAAGCGACGTCCAATTCTGTGGGACCCAGTCAATGTACATTTAATTAGTTTCATTTAAAAATATATTGTTTATAACTTCAGGCAGATCGTCGACCTTTATACACGAACGGATGAAGTCAAATCCAAGAAGTCCGTATTCATTAAGATTTTTATTTTTAATTAAATTAACTTAAAATGATTACCTACTAGCAAGTATTAATTACAGCTAGCTTTGAGCTTTCTTTGACTTTTTCCATGGTTAATGATATTATCATAGGTATTAGGTGCAAGGGATACCAAAGTCGCAATATCAGCGAAAAGACTTTTAACGTGTGACCATTTTATAAAACTATATTTTTAAAGACATATTGACGAGAAAGCAGTCAATTTAATTCATTCGTTTTTGTGTTATCTATTGTAAGCCCGCGTCTTTCCGTTACACCAACTGATTTTTTATTTTATTCTCCTTTTAATACCAGTTTTATTTAGTTTGTTCACCTCATATACAAATTTCTAAAGAGAGAAGCTGTCTTTAGTACGGAATTCGAAGAGCTTCATAGGGCTGCCTGTCGTGAAAGGTTTACCCGGTGAAGTAAGACTATATAAGTCCGACTAAACTCCTGGTTAGAACGTTAACGTCCTTGAGGCTCAATGGATATATCTTGGAATGTATTTCACGATTATAGAGTCAAAGTAAACAATGAATTTCAGTTCGAACTTATTACACAGACAAAGCTCCGCAAAAAATCCAGTAGGGATTGCAAAAAAATTACATAAGCTACGTACGACTCGTATAACAGTTCTCCTACGCCTCGTAAAACAGAACTGCATGCATTAAGTCTATAATTAGGAACAAGGCAATTGTTCAAAGACCGATTGATTTAGGATCAGTCCCGGTACCGAAAAACTCGGCCGATGCTCCAAACGAAATTAGATCGGCTTATCATTATCCAGAAATGAAACACAGGGACGTACTTGGAGCGCTCGCTGGAGAATTCCAGGATAGATTTTTTTAGTATATTTATTTGTTATATTTATTATTTAATGCATAATGGACTGTTATTTAAGGCTATGTCTCATAGTACACATAGTGTTGTCGGGTTAAAATGCATGTAAAATGCGTTTGTCTGTGGTCTTAATGTTTTAGTTTAAATGTTATTAAATTACTAGTTCCAGAACTGGTCTCATCTAGATAGCTCTATGTAATCGTTCTGAAATATTTATAATTGAGTTTGATTAATACCGTTTATGAAATTATTAAGTAACAATAATGGTGTTATCCTATTATTTCAATCGAATATATAAATTAAACAACTTTTATTTAGTGTTTTGTTTCGTTCCAAGTTTTGACGTTTAAGCTAAAAAAAAATAGAATAATTTGCGTGGTATCAGTTTCACGTGAGTCCAGGTTTTTGTTTGTTTACAGAGTAAGTAGAAGTCAAATTATTTACATTCAGGAACGAGGCCAAAAGAAACACAAACACGAATGCTTTTTTCCCGAAATTTGGCAAAGCGTCCGCGAGAAACCGAAGACGTATGAAGATTCATGATTCACGGACAAATGCCGGCCTGACAACAGACAGACAATTAATTCAATAATTTAAAAGCGAAAATTTATTTAAATACCACCGGTGTTATGTAATTGTTATAGTTTTGCATTACCTTTTGACTATTCGGGGAGAACGGTCGTGTTGTCTTTATAAATATAATATTAACAATGGAAGGAACCAACTTAGTCGCAACTTATTGTATTCTTTTGCTCCTTTTGGTGTGTCTGTGGGCTCTGTACTCGGTCTTCTAACATGGATGTACATGTAAGTTAATTATTAATAATATTTTGAATGTAACAAGAACTCTGTTGGTGTGTTTATAACGTTTTCTCTCAAAATAATGGATTAATCTTATTGTAATTTGGTACTTATTAACTTTTAAGCTTGGGATACTTAAGGTTCTTAATCCCAATAGAAAGTAAATATCGACTTGGGGTGCTTTAAGAAGAGATCGTGCATCATTTTAAAAGATCGGAAACCCACACCAGAGCTGTCGAAGTCTGCGACTGTTCACTTTCCATCTTGATGACGACCACTTTCCATCAGGTGGCTCGCCTATTCGTTTGCCCACTATGTTATAAAAAAGGTTCGAAGGTGCGGATGAGAAAGAAGGGCAAAATGGTAGGGGTTTTGCTGATGGACAAAAACGAGCTTCGCCCATGAACAGTCTCAAAGGCTAAATGCCTCACGTTAAAGTTAAAGAAAAGTTAAAGATTTGTGACAAAAGAGAATAAGCTAAAGAATTAAGGCTCTACAATCTTAAAATTCGGGATTCAAGTTTATAAAACGTTAGAGAATATAAAATACAATCCAGTTAGGTTATTTCGGTTCACAATCACTTATTATTGTAAATTACTCGAAGACAATTCAAACGTCACATGCTTTTAATAAATGTATTCTCGACTACACCAATAAATCAATGTCGGATTTTAAAAAAGTGAAATCATTGTTAGTTTAGTTTATTGTTGGTGTGTGTATAGCCATCGCGTTATGTCTTTAATTAGATACAACGGCAAATTGGTAATTTTTATGATTTATTAATCTTTATTTATTAACAAAAAAGTAATGATTCTTCGTTTCGCATCAAGAGCTTTTCACTCTATTTGTCATCTAAAAACGTCAATTGACTACAAAGATATTTTGATTTTGAGACAACCGGACAAAATTGGAAAATTCATTAGTAGAGTATTCATTGTAAAGTATGATTCTACCCTCTTCTGATTAAACCTTTTCAAATTGCTTCCCAATCCTAAATAAGCCTACTTAAATATTATCACTTCCATATCTTTAACCCTTTTCATTGTTTAAAAATTCTGAAACAGTTTCTTGAAAGCATTCGACGACTTCAATTTAAACACAAGTTTATACCTACATCTAGCACCTAATAAAAAATACCTGCCCGTTCTAAGCCAAAATATTCAAACGAAACTCAGTTATCCAAGACCTGGAAAAGTCTGAAAGCATCCTTAAGTCGTAGAGTATGGCCCTGGTCACTGACGTAGTTGCTTCTTCGAGGACCTTCCAGCGCAGTCAGTTTCCAGCTTCTCCCCAACCATGCCGATCAACGCGGAGACGGTGAACCTCGCCGCCACTTACATGATCCTTGTGATCCTACTATTTTTCCTGTGGCTGTTGTACTCCGCGGTGTTTTAACGTGCGTGAGTGCTTTTTTATATGTTAGTATTGGCTTAGAAGTTTTTTCGCCAACGCTGTGTGTTATTTTGAAATATTACGGTCTGAAGTCTATTATTATGGGAATGCGGAATTTAATTACGTTCTAATGTTTGTAGCATTGTATTTATGTTTCTTATCTTCGTAAAGAACCATTTCGAACATAATATTTGTGCTTATACGTTTTGATATTTATAAAATTATGGCAATGAATGTTTGAAATATGAAGTTTGTGCAAATGGTATTCTTCAAATATGGAGATTTCTTATAATAATATTATGAAGTAATCGCAATATTTTACAAATACCTACGACAAATTTTGCGTGTAACGTGTTTGTTATTTTTATTCTGGAATATGTTTTCGCTTCTATTCATTGCCCAAAACGATATATGTAATTGACACAATAAATATTAAAGATTACGTACCCTTTCTATGAAGACAATGCGTTCATAGGTCAATCAATGAACATCATGTCATGTCAGAATCAAACTCGAAACTGTTCTACCATCGTGTTCATATACGGATACTACACACGGAGTTCCGTCCTTATATTCACTTAAGTTCCCAGACCTTAAAGGGAGGATTTTTGTACATGATAGCTTCATTCTTCAAGAGTGCTATATATCTAGGTTATTCTTCCACTTCATAAAGTAACACATATGTTATAGGATGCCTAGCTTTACGTAGAACAATTTTCAAGTTAATTTTGTTTTCGCATTCTGTTTAAGACGATTCGTTTTGTATGATAAATAGATGTTTATTTATTTTATTACTAAGTTATTACCATCTTTATCACCACATTTTTGGTCTCCCCTTGAAGCCAGCCAATGTTTAAACTTGTTTTATAGCATTAGTGAGTTTAAGTTGCTCTCTCTCGGTGACAATTTACTTTTTAAGTGGAGCATTTCCCCACTTAAAAAAATAGCCATCAGACAAGAGCTGTCATTTTCGGTCTCTTATTAAACCCTACTCTATTCTACCAAACAGTAGCGTGGGATCATGGGTAACTGAGTGACCTGTTATCAAACCCAAAAACGATCTACTTTTTGTATACTCTTTAGACCTACTAACCATCGATCGTATGGTCATATTGTTTACACCCTTATCTCCGCTCATGTCACTATCGCGAGCTATAATAAACCTGGGTATTTATAAATGACACTGCGCGTCGTGGGCGTCGGCCGGCGACAGTCCGGTCAGTTTTCTGGAGATTCCTGTCCAGTGTACACCATGCCGAACCACGAGACCACGAGCCTGATCGCCACTTACCTCATCCTGGTCCTCTTGCTGGCCAGTCTTTGGCTTTTATACTCCGGAATGTTCTGAGGTACTTGCTTGCTTATTTCTCGTTAGGTTAGGCACCAAAAAGGTTTTACCTATCCTGTTAAAAAGATGTTTAAAAGTTAGATTACTGCGATTACCTTATAATTAATTGGAATTCATAATTTTGGAATCATATAAGATTCTTAATTAATCGTTTGAAGTCAAATTATTCATTATTTCAGAAGGCTAGGTTATTTTCCAATACGATAAAAGGATCTAAATCTCGCTTCAGAATTACCACCAATTCGAAAAATGCGAAAATATATGAATTGAAGCTCCATTTACCACATGCATCACAGTATCAGTCCAATAATCCTTTTATTTTAATTATGTAAGGAAAATTGTCTTTAGATAGAACGCGAAGTACTTTTATTTAAGTTATTTTTGTATAGTCAGTTGGTATCAGCAATAGCAACTATTATAATTGTCGAGGCTTAAAATACTAGATATTGTAATACAATGACTTATATTTTTTGTAGGTAACTTAAGATCAAGTATTTGGTTTTCATAGTAGGTAATGTTTTAATATCTTTCTAAAACAAATATTTGCGGATTAACTAAATTAATGTCAATAAATCATTGAAAGTGTCTTTGTATTACGATTGCTATTAAAAGTTTCACATTAAATTTACATATCTATAATATTCAGTACTCAGACTTTCTATGATAAACAGCCCGGTATCGAACGTCGATTGTCTAAATTTATTCTCCAGCAAGAAGCACTCCTATTTGGCATCAGAAACGATTGTTAAATCTATATTGTTACATAGGTAACTAAAATAAAAACGAACTATCTTTCGGCCGTTGAGAAACGAAGTGCAGTTTTAAACAGAAGTGATATAAAGTCTATGTTACGCAAATGTTTTTTATGCGCTATGGACGCTATTGAATAATAATAAAAAAACAAAAAAGCATAGACAAAAGAATTACTGTCAATTTTGTCTATTCAACAGGAGTGTGATTAAATCATGTTTGTGATTGCCAGATTGTGACCAAACGTACCCAGCGGTTTTGTCCGCATTTGTGCGTGTATTATACATTTAAACCTTCATCTTGAATCACTCTATCTGATAAAAAAAAATTCGCATGAAAATCGGTGGCGTAGTTTTAAAGATTTAAGCATACATAGGGACCGACAGGAGAAAGCGCCTTTGTTTTATACTACTTAACGATATTAAATGCATTTGTAATAAATAATAAAATAAATAGGTAAATATAATTAAAAAGGCAGCTTAAGCTTCGAATATTAAAATTAAGAACCATAAATTAACTTTTATGAGTCAGAAATAAAAGAGATACTAGTTTAATGTACATTTTATCGGACTACGTAAACTTGGCGCCTGTTTAGTTTTAAAATTAAAGTCTTTATATCTGATCGTTTATGCTAGTCGGATTACTTTATATTAAAACGTCGGAAATCGATATTGATAATAAATATTCTGCGGGAAATCGATTTTCTAAACAGCTAAATGATTTCTTTTAAAATTAGTTTGGAATAATTGTATTTCTTAAAAATTTTATTTATAAACTTAATAAGAATGAGATTTGGTTTTCATTTTTAAAATTAAATTTTTTTGTTTTTTTAACATAACTGTATTGTTTCCCGCCAAAAATATCAGTGACATGTCAAACGAACCAGCAGCGCTCAATAGATTTTATTCAAATGTCACGTTGACGTCCGAATAACAATTTTCTCGGAATCTGCGTTTCTATAAATGTCCGGCCGCCTGAGACTCCTCACGAAATCATAACATTCTAAAATAACTCGTATAATTTACGCAAGCATATATAACGTGTAACTACGGAAACTTATTTTGTCAAAAGAATATTTGTACATCTGCCAAAATGGGGGCGCGGTAATGCATTTATAATAAAAAGTCGAGCGGCGTTTCAACCGTCGATTGCGTTAAGATAAAAACACATTTGTAATACACAGCCACTGTTGCTTGCAGCTGTTTACATTATTGCCCTGGTGTTAGCCTCGAGCCAGGCCTGGAGAACTCAGAATAGATTTGAATAGATAAAAAAGTAACGCGTAATTCATAGATTACGATTAAACAACAGATTAATAAGCATCGCGTATTATGTCTCTTATGATTAATGTCAAATTATATTCGTCAAAATAAATTGCGGCAATACAGCACTGCAATTTCACCAAGAATATAATAGAATAGAAATTAATAACTCTGAAAGACACAGAAGTAAGAGATTTTCTAAAATTATAATTCTAAATCCCAAAAAGTAGGTATCTTGTAGGTTTTTAAAATAATGTGAGCACAGATAATTAAGCTGAAATATGGGTTAGATCTAGGCTAGATTAGGTATAATATGTCCAGGTGATTTATAAAACAGGATAGGTTGAACACGACACGAAAAAGTTGGCTTATTAAAAAAAACTATGATTATTGTATAAACATTTTTGTCTTATTTTATCCTTTAAGACGGTGGGGTTTCAAAATTCAAATATCAACTGGTCCAGCACGTTGTCTGTCTTTATAAACTTAAATCATATATCTTACATCATTTTATTAGGTTAGATCAATGATATTATATTAAATAGATATGTTATAAGCGCATAAACACCCTAATTATGACGTCTTGTTTTTAGGTGATAGGTTGCCGGTGCATTCCTGCGCAAAACGAATCTATCTCTTTTACTCTTGTTGGTTTTATCATTTATCTCATTTCTATCGTTTTGACTTGTATGTACGTGTGCTGCCGCTGCTGTGCGGAACATATCTTTTATATAATATCATTGGACTAGATATTATATAGCAAACATTTGAGAGCGAATATAAATTTAACGGCCGGAAACGTCAATAAAACAAAATACCTATTTGGATATTATTGACATAATATGTAATTACAGCTGTTTATTCTGGTTTCTGGCTTTCATGTTCAAATATATTTCATATTCCTAGGAATCTCGACTAGATATTACTTATTTTTATTACCTTATAAGTTATGCAAAGTGAATCGCCTTACATATGCATTATCACGCGACTTTTAACTATACAGAACTAAATAAAATATTTGAACTTAATAAAAAAAAATCGAATTAAAAACTTTTTGACTGACCTAACTTTTTTAAGAAATATTCTAAACAAATTAAAAAAAACAAACCTGTTTTTTTTTAATTTGTTATCACTGAAATAGTTTTAGTTATAAAATTGGCGTGTAAATCAATCAAAGGTTTGTTGTTTAATTAATCACTGGCATGCGTCAAACGGAATGTTAGTTGAGTCGACCCGACGACGCGCCGTGACAAATTGTTCGGACATTTGTCTTTCAGCGAATTACTAAACTATTAACTATTTTAAGAGATTCATTTAATAGTTGTTAACTCTTTTTTATGTAATTGGTTAAGAAAGCATTATCAAATATGTATTTATTTCGATTCATTCTTTTGATTTTTAAAACTATAAAATATTTTATAGAGTCTGTTTTAAGACAAAGCAGGAATTTTTAATATATTTATGGTAAAATAAACGATTATTCAAAGTTATGTTATCTCTTAAACTCAAAAGATGTTTACTATATCTGGAAAACCGTTATTCAATCTAAATTTATGATTATGACACCGAAGCTGGCTCTATAGAGTATAGACTAAACATTTTATTTGATCACAGCTTTTAAAACAAAATACAAAAATGATTACGCAATTTATGAAGATAAAAATCTGCTTACACTTTTGTCTACAATTTTATGTATTTGAGATAAGCTGCTTTTTTGATATTTTTCACACTACATATTTTGACAATTTTCTTAGTCGGTTTAATAGATCCAAATATATATATTATCTTTTTTGTGTTATCTTTGATTATGTTTCTGTTTAAGAGTATACAATAAAGTTAAGAATAAATAATAAATACTTACAAACTTTAAGAAACTCACAATATAAATTGAATAATAGGAATAAAGTAAAAAAATAAATAAAGAAAATATAAGACAGTCAACGATTGATACAGAGGAAGCCAATATTCCTCATTGATTTGTAATTTTATTATTTCAAGCAGGAGTTTAAACAAACAAACCTCTTGATCAAAGTCATATAAATTGTTTGAAGCTGAATAAATTTGTCGATGTTACCGACTTCAATCGATATTCGAATAGAAATCGTTTGATTTGAGAATAACTGGTTATTGGATAATGGTAACATTATTCTTGTATTATTATACTAGCTGTTGCCCGCGACTCCGTCCGCGTGTACTTTCATATGATCTTGATAACAGGAAAGGGGGGTAATAACCATTTTTCCAGTAAAAGTACTATGTTTTATCTGTTCTATTGTTGTGAAACCGTAAAATTATAAAAAATTTCAACCCATCGCAAAACTTTTTGGAGGTGGAATTAAAAAAAAGTAGCCTATGTCCTTCCCCAGGCTTTAGACTATCTCTATACCAAATTTCGTTCTTATCGGTTCGTTCTAACAGACAGAGTTATTTTTGCATTTATAATATTAGTATGGATTACCAGTATTACCATATACGCCTATATGATTTAGTGCCTTCACAGATGTACTATGCCAAATTAAAACAATAGGTATAAGACTAAGAAGTAATAGACATTTTTTTGGTTACAGATAATGGTCGGGCATAGACAACAAAAGAGACCAATGAAGAAAGGAGGCTGACCAACCCAACAAGCTTAATTTAAGAAACCGTAATGTTAGTAATTATTTAGATAAGTCTATTTTTATACCCAAGCATTTAAGACCGGATGGCAGGCAGAAAGCAAAATTTAACACAATGACAAATTCTGTGCTGGGCATTCCAATGAAATTACTAAAACTGTTTTATTGCGAAAGACACCAATCTCAAGCTGCGACGTGACTAATACATTTCATATCTATTGTTATCGTTATGGTTAAGAGCTAAGGTTTAGTAATAAAATCTATTTTTAAATTATTTCTTTTATTTTACTCACAACCCTATTACGCATAATGCATCTCAGTAGCAATAATATATCAAAATTCAATTGGTTGCTGAATAGTCCGGGATCCCTGGTCAAGTTTAGTAATAAATATTTAAGAATCACCTCATCGACATATTTTATCCTTGCTGCCTCAGTTAGCTACCACAATCGAGAGTTTGGTATAGGAAATTATTGGGCATCAAAATAAAGCTACTCACGAAAAAAGAGCTTGATAGTAATCAATTGGAAAAATTGACCAGGGATTCCGGACTATAATGATATTGTTAGGTAAGGCCATTGATACATATTAACTTAAGAATGAAGATTCTTTTAGCAGGGTCTCAATTAATTCACCAACTGGTACCGACATAGATCTCACACCTCTTAACTTCAGAAGAAGAGTTACCAAACTTGTAATATTATTGATATATTAATATATACATTATGTGTGTCCTCTACATCTAGGTACAAACAAACTTTCACTAACTTGTTAATGATAATTTCTAAAAGCTCTCGAAACTAAATCCAAGCTAATCGTTAAACTTATGATAGATTTGGTAAATAGTAAATGAAATGAGTCGTTAATGAATTTCCTATGCAAAGGAATGTAGTAATATGATTTATAGAGTACGAGATATCTTAATAAGAAGATGGGAATGCAATAACTGAGGTTAGGGGGCCGCGATGATAAATGTTGCCAGAAATAGTCTTATATGCTGGCACATTCCCAAATCAACGGTTGATCCACTCACCTGATACTATGAATGAAATATTAAGGAGTTATCTCTGTGTTCTACTAATGATAAAAAGGTGAGCCATTTAATTTATTTCATAATCTTCTAGACGTAAAATAAGCCAAATAAGCGTTATTTTAAAGATTTGTAGAGAAGAGATAAATCTTTAGATAATGGAGTTCAATATATTTCAAAATTTAAGTTTTAAACGCCCTCCATATAAATGAAGTTAAATGGTATCTATATTATTTTAATACTGGACCGATTTTTAAAAGTTCCGTCACTGCTTTTAAATTTGGAGTCTCTGAGTGATAAAGACTATTTAACATATCGCTAAAATAACTGGTACTATTTTAAATAAAACAATATAAATTAGTGTAATATGGTTTTATTAAAAATCCCTTTACAACAATAGTTACTTCGATCTGCTTCGAGTTTTACGTTTTCTAACTACATTCGTGTCGCTATCAGAGTTTTCAGATCCTGGATCACTTATATTATCATCCATGGAATTTCTTGTTGGAGCTATATCACTATCTACAGACTTAAAGTTTCTCTCATTTGTTGACAAATCTCGAATAGGCTTCAAATCATGCGCATCTGTCCGCTTCGTCTCTTCTTGATCCTCACCGTACCTCACGTGAGTACTATGCTTCATTCGAGCAGTAGACGTAGCTTGTTCATCTTCCTGATTCGTCTCCATAGCTTCAGTTTCCGTAAGCGACGTATCATCACCATATCTGACCAGAATATAGTCTTCCACGCTCTTCATATGTGACAATTTCTCTAAATTCTCTCTCGATTCCTCACTTAACGGTCTTTCAAACGATTGGATGGAGTTAATAATGTCACTCGATACATCAGTCTTTTCGATTTTAGCTAAAAGTGCCTCTGTAGCTTCCTGTTCTTCGTTTAATAGTAGATCTTGGTCAGTGAGATTAACGCGAGAGTAGCTCTCCGATTTAGGCAGGTCAGTAGAATCGCTTTGTTTGACTCCCAAGCCTTCTTTATCGATGTCAGATCTATCTCGTTCCGGTCGTGGCGTTTCGTCATCTACGAATGTGACTGCTTTTGATTCGCTCATGCGAAGAGTTTCGCCTTCAACTGAAGCTTGTCTATTGTCCACAGGCCATAAGAAACTATCAGGTAGGTCCGCGATTTCGCTGTCTCTTAGTTGATGCGGCGGCGAGGGTGGAACAAAAGCACTCTGTTGCAGTAGAGAAGACTTCTTCTTCACCAAATTTCCACTTGACTTTGGGAGGAGAGAATCTATAATATGTTTCGCGATAGTGACTTTACGATCCCTTTTTTCGCTGGGTCTCTCGTCGGGGTGACTGTCGTCAGGTCTGAAAGATTTGTCTATGACTTCTTTGCTTTGTGGGAAATGTAGGAGTAAATCTTCCCAGTCGTTGAGGCAGAGCGTCAGAACTTGTGATTTCATGACAGTAACATATGAGTGTTTGTACGGCAGGTTGTGAATCAATCCGTGAATCTAAAAATCAGTATTAGTTATATGGTGGTATTTGGATAGATTATAACATAAATGTGACGTGATTTTTATTAAACTTAGACTGCTATGCTATATTAGGTTGACATAAAAAAATTCGGTGTTATTTTCTCATTAAAAAAGACCATTAAGGGTTTTTCACCCAATTGTTACTCGGTAAGAAACTTCATGCTACAAGGTTTTCGACTTAAAAAAAGGAAAGATCATCACCAAGAAATCAGTTAGTGTGGTTATCCATTGCAATAATAGAGGTATGTAATAATCGCTATACATTCGTATCGTACGTCGAAACCAAAAATATTTCAAAGATGTATAAACTCTACTAAACTAAGAAGCTCTAAAGAACTCTTCCATCATATGTATGACCTAAACCTAGTCATAACCTTGTTAGTCTACAAAGACTGTTTGATCTAAACCTAGCCTCAAAAGCTTAAACCATACATACAGTTCCGAAGCTCTCTCCAGCGAAATATAAGCGGGTAGTAGCGTCATTCTCACTGGTTTCCAAAACACGACCGGAATGCACAAAGTACATACTATCAGTTCTTTCATTTTCCTTAACAACATGCATTCCTACAATGTAATGTTACTATTAAATATTGGATCACAAGATTTTGAGATAAAAGAAATATCAGTAGAAATAAAAATGTAAACTTAATAAAGTTATGAAATACTTTCCCTAATCATTATTACTTAAGTGAGCGCCATATTATTGGACATTAATATTTAGTAATCCAGAAAACTTTTTAATTGAAATAAGAATTAAATTCAACGAAAAATAAAATAGTTAAATTACTTTCACAATACACAGTTACCTATTACCTTTATTATAAGTATAGAGCTGAAAACATCCAACCAACTGCCGCAAGAAAACCGGCTCGCAATATCTAAATATAGGTTGCTGAAACGTTAATCATATTGTTAAGCATATTCAAGTTAATCATGTCTAGAAAATACTATAATAATTGATATTTTGATAGAGAATGAGGTCCATGAGAGAAACAAAGGCCAGCGCTTAATAAGTTTTGTCATGATACTCTTGATGACTCTTGATTCTCGCGCCTGTTCTGAATCACGCATATGATATTTGTTTGAGACTTAGTAGGTAAAAATTTTTGACAACGCACGGGCCGGCCAGTTGATTGTGTGTTCAGAGAAAGGAAACAGTTGCGCTGAGAAACCTCTATCTGACTACCTCTATGTGTGTCATATTTAGAATGTGGGGGTCCAAATATTTGTTTTGTATTGGTAGAGAATCCTTTCCCTAAATCAAGTCATAAAACAATATTTGTCTAGTGCGTGTGTCTAAAAGTAATTACTGCTTTAAGATGATGCAAGTACGCTGCGGACATGACATCTAGTTTGAGGCAGTTTGGAGCTTTTTTCAGAAACACGGGCAGCTGGACTCCGCGAGACTCAATCCACAGGTGGATGGAGTATTTGTGGACCAGTTTCACCAGATTTCTGGATACGCGATTGTTCTTCAGGAACTCCTGAAATCGGGCATAGTTTCTTGAAGTCAAAAAGTTAAGGTAGCATTTTTTGGTTTATACAAAAATAACAATGTCTACTATATGACTTATAGATTAACATTCATTCTCTTAAGAATCGGGAACAAGGAGCTGATGTTTCACCTGATAGGAGGAGACCAACGCCAACGCAACGCGGAAACCACATAACCATTTTTCACACAGCGATAGTAGATAGTATAAAGACGTTTTGTGTCATGTTGATATTAACATAAATCTAAACTGAACCAAATACTTTAGTTCAATGCCGAGTTCACTGTAAGGTTCCACCACAAACTTTGAGAAACCACAGGCAAGCACTTCAGAACACTTAAAAGCAAACCCAACCATTCGTCAAACTCAAGCACATCATCAACTCATTGACTGACATTAGTATGCAAAAGTACCGATTTGTTTTACAGCACCGTACCAAGAATTTGACAGCATATAGCAAGCTCTCTTTGATCGCGAGAAACCTCATTTTCAATAGTTTACGTAGCAATGGCAATCGTTTCTGTTTCCAAACATTGATTGATGTCTGTTAGAATAACTGTTATGGTTGCTGTAAGTACTCCTTGTTACTGTGTAGTTAATTTTGTTGTATTAACACTTCAAAGACAATGGTAAAACTGCGTTATTTATGATTAGTTTCTTACGTTGGATTCCGTTGAGTACACTTCTATTGAGTCTTGGTGTGAGACCGAAATTCTTTGACGAAATTCAGCACAAAAAAACGTGTATTATGAGTTGTTTTCAAAAAGTATGCATTAAAAATATATCTAAACTAATAAAATATTATTTTCCTGGTTAAAGTTAAGATCAATTATTTGAGTGTTCTATAGGTACAAATACGCGTAATATAATAATGGTGCCTGAAAGCGTACCACCATTATATAATATACATGCGAAGACGGGGCAAGTCGCTAGTTCGTAATATAATTGTAATAACAAACCTGTAACTCGATGATCTTACAAAAGTAACCGAACGATCGGAACGAATAATATTGAATAATGTTGGAGAACTCTCCGACGTATATCATGTAAATCATCGTCGATAACAGTTGCAGTATCACCACGAATACCACCTACAATATAAAAAATCATCAAAACTTGTTTATTTCGTAGCGACTGCTACTAATTCACCGATTTCTGAATCGCATTTGTGATTTTCTTGTTACTTTTATCTCCTACGCTTGTTATAGAGGAAGAGAATGAGAAAGACAAACCCTTTAGTTATAATGTAAAAACAAAAACTGAGAATCTCTTAGAAATAACATTATCTTTTTTATTTAGGTGAAAACTCAAATTAAAATTCCTCGAATAAAATAAGTGGTATGTACCAGATAACTAAATCAAATAATTAATGCATCATTTACTAGACCGATATTTATTTGATGAATTGAAATGTATTTATTTATTCATTTTACCCTTTATTACAACAAAGGAATATTAACAATTAGAGAGATAAAAGAAATTTACATGAAAGAGGCGGCCTTATCACTTGAAGTGTAATACATTAAAGCTAAATCATACAATGTAATACACATTGTATGATTTCTTTGAACTAACTATTTGTTCATTGTATTATAATATTCAGTAAATAATAATAGCCATTGCTAAAACCTCACCTCAGACTGGGTCTTCGGCAAAATATCTCCAACGCCATTTTGTGTAAACGTGGTAAGCACGAAGTATAACGAGCAAATGTATTTGTTTTGACACACGTACCACCCGTGAGCTGAATAATAATTGCCAAACGATGATTAAATACAATTAAAATAAGTATATTACTTAATAAATAAAAGAAATCTTAGAGCTCCGGTGGTGCATATAATAATAAATTGGAATACATAATATAAAGAAAAATAAAAAATAGTTTCAAGTTCAAAACCGATCTCAACTGATCAAAATAAAAACTTCTAAGACTGAATTTCAAGGAGTCTGATTACATTTTAATTTTTTAAACGGGTTTGTAGGTTTTGGAACTTACAAACTCATATTCAGACTCCCAAAAGCCTCCCTTATTGAATTGTCACAGTCGGCTGAAAAACAAGCTTCAGAATAAGAAATTAAATTTTATATTGCCTTGAAAGGTAAAATATCAGACTAACAGCTATAAAACCACGAAGAGCCTGGCAGCCTGCCTTCCTCGAAAGACCCAATGAAGAACCAGATGCAGGTAGACACGTGGATGAAGAGCGTCATCCAGATGAGCACTGACATGGTGGTGGTGAGGATCAGATTGGATGTGATGCTTTCGTGTCGTTGTTGAAGGCATTTGTATACCGTTACCTTGGGTAGTTATTAAGAGTTACTACAAAGGGTTCAGGCTATTACTGTATTAAGTAATCAATAGTTTTTCATAAAATGAATGTGTCTTATACATGTAGTTAATTGTTTAGTTTAGTTTTCGAATACAAATGAAGGATGGTCCTTTTTCGTCCAAACTATAATTAATTTTGATAAGATAAAACTTGTATAAGTTCTAAAAGAAGGTTCCAAAAGGTATTGATTATAGATATTGTATAATAATTCAAAGAATAGCAAACTTACAATCCGAAAAAATCTATTGAGACGTAACCAGGAGAATATCATAAGTTTATTATCTTGACTGAACAAACATAAAGCCTCCATGGGTAGAACAGATATGACATCCATTTTAAATTCACGGGAAAAATATCTAAAAAAAATATTTATTTATTTAGTCAACAATTTTGAAATTGTAAGTGTAGAATATTAGATCGATAAACAGTTAGTTCAGTTAACAGTTAACAGTTTAAAATATTAGTACCTAAAAGGACTTTCAACATAGACAATGGTGTCTTAAACCCTTAAGACGGCGTTGGGTACATCATTAAAATATACCATTACGTCCATTACCTTAAAGCAAATTCGAACAATCTAGAAAACGGCCAACAACTTACTTCTTCCTCTCCCTCCACAAAGAATTCATCAGCTCGTTGTTCTGAAACGCCGTGTGAGGCAGAAAGTATTGTATCAGAAACTTCCAACAAAACCCTAAATCCATCAAGTATAATGCAATAATCATATTCCTCCGATTGTCTTGAAACCCAGCGTTGTAAACATCGGTATAGATGCACGCTAGGGAAACTATTATTAGATATATCTGCACTATAGAGGTCTGAACCATGATGTAAGTTAGACATTTCTGAGCAATGCTGGATACAGGAAAAGATCCTTCCTTTGTTTGATGCTTTATTATTTCTTCTGAACCGACTACGAAGTCCTGAAAGTAGACTGTGTTTGAAGATTTGAGTTTTTCAAAATAACATATGTCTAATTGTTCATCATAAGATTATTATATCTACAAAAATGATTAGCTATAGACGCATTTTTATAATGTTCTTAGTTTTGATGATGATGTTCTGATGTTCCCAGTTGATAAAAGAAACTTAATAACGTGTTTTAAGATATCTTATGTCTTGATACCTGATTATTTATATGCGAGGAAACTTCCATGGTATACAGTAAACCAGTCAACTTTAGCTTTATTCCAAATAAGTTTTACCTGATACAAAATCAACTTACATCTACTCCTACAAGGAATCAATCTAACTATCTAATCAATCTATTACATACCGGATTCTGGCTCAAACGCGACTCCATCAACTCTTTAACTCTGGGAAACTCGGCAATAATATTGTGGAAGATCATCGTATTTATGTAGAGAAGGTGCACTTGGGTCACTGAAATAATTTCCACCGGTGATTTGATCGATTTCACACATTCCAAGTTCCCGAACATGCTGAAAATTTTGGTACACTGTATTAAAATTGTTTTCTGGACCAAATCGTACAACAAATTTGTTCCTATGATCAAAATTAAACATTTTAAACTAGCGACAAGCCCCGGCTTTGCACCCATATTATATGTATACAACAAGCTGACATAGTTTTTCATAGTTCAAGATTTAAGCATACATAGGGATAAGGGGACAAACATATTTATAATTAAGCGTAAACTCTTTCATATAAGCTTATTTAATTAAACTATATTTTCTTATTAGCTTAAGGATAAAAAAGACCATAGTCGTACATAATAATGTTAATAGGTAACAGACGAAGCAATGAAATCGATTAAAGAAACAATTTGCCACCTCACGATACCAACCTTCCTTTACCAAGCTTGGTTTCATCAATATCATCAATGTATCTGACCTCCACGACTCCCTGGTCAACGAGGTACAGATCCTGGATGACGTCATGACGGGATATTATCTTCGTGTCTTTCAAGAAATGGAAGGTTCGAACTCCTCGCCCGAGGATACGCAAGAGGGAAACATCACATTTGTTCAATATTGGACACTGTGTTAACAATTATTATTTATTTTTCTATATGAAATGGGCCGTACAATTTTTCTACTTCTACATTATTAGGAAAGATGTTGTTAAGTCATAAATAGGTAACATCGTGGTTAAATAACCAGAGTATGTATATATATAGGAGAATTGATATCAATAATCAAGAAGGATAGAGTAGTAGTTAAGGTGACTTAAGGTTGCAAAACAGCTTAGTAAGTTTAGTTCTTCTCAGAAGATAAGAGGAAGTCTCTCGAGAATACATATGATAAATTTATAGGCATTAATTATCGAGATTACATAGAGTGGATAAAGTACGTTTGATAATTGTATGTACACTTAATTCAGGCAAAGTCAAATAACCTGAGTGAACGTAGGTCCATAGATATAGAGAATGGCGTCAGTGCGAAGAGTGATCTGGTCGCATAGTTTGAGCACGCGACGATAATCCATACCCGCCATCTTGTTCCAGTTGTACTTGTAGTATTCCAGTACTTTCCTTTAGTTTTAAGAAATATCTTACTAATGTTATAAACTGGCGACATTTATTATTGCATTAAAACTTTCTCTTGAATCACTCTATCTATTGAAAAGACCGCATGAATGGGTTGCGTAGTTTTAATGATTAAAGCATACATAGGGATATAGGGACAGAGAAGAACTTTATTTTATATTATGCCACAACCTGGTAAAATTAGCTCTCTCATACGGTATTTCCAATGAATAATAACTTGGGGTGCTTCAAGAAGAGAGAGTACATCTTTTTAAAAGGTCGGAAACCCACTCCAGAGCTGTCACACTCTGCAAGTGTTCATGGGCGGCGATAACCTCTTACCATCAGGTGGCTCGCCTGCTCGTTTGCCCCCTATGTTATAAAAATAAAAAAAAAACTATACAGTAGTGATGTGAAACTTTGTGAGTATGGCTGTATGGGTGTTTGTTGATCTTTTACGCAAAACCAATGGATTATTTGGATGGACCTATTTGGTATGCATGTAGATTTAATCCTGGATAAATTTAAGGATACTATTAATTGTGCAAGTAGCACCTAGGGACACGGATAGTCTTTATAAAGTTTTCAGATAATTATATAGAAAATGTTTCCTATCTTTTTTTTCAACGTACAAAAAAAAATCTGTAATGATCATACTATTATATGAAACATTATTCTAGAAAATTTTGTCTTTCATTGAGTTTACCTGGACAATTTATTTGGCCTTGAAAAGACCTAACTATTACCAAAAACTACTGAAAATTAGGTACCAGATTAATTCACATTTATGATTGGGTCATACTTTTTCAATCTATGGTCCAAATTCTCCCGCTTCATGAACCGCGCGATATCTTTAATGTGCTGCTGGAAGGAGGCGAGAGACCTGTTCACATTCGCGCGTGCACTGATTATTCTTACTGAGAAATATGTCGTTATCATCGCCCCTGAAAATCAACAATAAGTACTGTTAAAATCTCCGAACTGAAACCATAGGTAGCATCCCTTAAGCAATAGATATCTACGTAGTACTAAATTGAAACCCAATATTTTTTCCGTTATATATCTTCATATCCATTGTCTGAATGCCCCCTTCATTTTTTATACAGGTATGATATCCTTAATAGACCTACCTTTATATAATCACAACTTGATCATTCTAAAAAAATCTGCCAATATAGTTTCATATATTTGGGTCTAGATAAATTGCCCCATCTCACCAATAACCATACCAACGATGAGGATCCTCATCAGCACGAAGTTGCTGGGGCTGAAGGTGTTGAACCCAGTGCTGGTGGTCTCGTACACCACCCAGAAGTACGTCGCCAGGTGGAGGTTCCAAGAGTTCTCCGTTATGTTGAAGCTGACTTCAGAGGTGAGGAGGTAATGAGTATGAAAATAAACTTTATTGTGTACTAGCGATCTGCACCGGATTCGATCACGCATTCAGTATACACATAAACCTTCTTCTTGAATCACTCTACATATTATAAAGACCGCATGAGAATCGGTTGCACAGTTTAAAGAGTTAAGCTCACATAGGGATATAGTAGGTTAAGAGAATGATTGAAGTTTATAATAGAGAATAGATCTTCTGTCCTTTACGATCTTGGCCGTCTATTATTCCACACGGTATAGCTTGTTATTAGTAATAATATAATTAAGAGTGATTCTGGAAAAGTATCAAATTTACTAACCTGCATAGATGCTGACCTGTTTTTAGTGATTATGATTTTCGTAATAGAAAATTCAAATTAACCAGAATTGGAGAATGCATAATATAGATAATGCATACCTATCTTACTTACAAACTTTACTATACAAGTTGATCCATGAACCTCCATCATCACTGAAGGGTATGAGCTGATACCCATCATTGTATCCAACAAGCTTCACCGAGTTAAATATAATGAGGCAAGTCAGAACGTTCAGTAGTGCCAGAAACGGTGGGATTGCCTTTAACCTGAGAAAATTCCTTTCCCTTTAAAATCCTTAGTCAAAATCTCGTTCATTGAAATTAATTTTGCTTTGCAGGACAATATCAGTATGGAAACGAAACTTGGTATAGCTATGGTAGAAAAAAATTATTATAAAAGAAAAGGCTACTACCAACCTACGTATCTAAAGAAAGAACGAGAGAAATTACACAAGGAACTTAACAATTAAACAAATACATGCAGATACGAAAAGAGAAAGACAACGTGGCTCCATAAAAGGAATACTACTCAGCATGTGTTGGAGCTTCGAACAGCTCCAACGCTGATTTTTAATGTAGTAGTGTAATTATACTTTTTACATAACACTTAATAATATTTAAACTATTCTATACATACACGATAATTATGTCTCTCCTCACATATCCTTTTAAACTGATGAGGGCGCTCGGAGTGCGATACAATTGTATGAGGCGATTCAAGCAAAGGTACTGTGCTGTTGGACGCACGTGGTATCTTCCCTCTTCGGAAAGAAACATCTCAGTTAAATGAAGGTTAAGGTTCGAGTAGCAATCTTTGTGTCACTATGATTACTAGTATATTCTTTACTATATTATGTTACTATCCATATATAACGCGCATTCAACTATACAGTGTGCTACAAAACAAGTGTCCGACCCAAAATGTTATGACTATATACCGATGGTAGGTTCTTATTTTGGTATCGTTTTGAAAAAATTAAATAATTAATTTTTCCAAACAAAAAATAAACTAAGTAAAATTGCAGCTTACATGCCAACATCGTCTCACGTTCACGTGCTCTGCTAGCTATAGGGTCTATATAGTCCACGACCCGTATGTAAGGTTGCCAGCGTTTGTTAATTTCTTTAAATTTGTGCAATTTTTTCACTAGAAACATAATCTTTAAAACTTTATCGCATTGTTATTTTTAAATATAGAATTTTATATTTTATTTTATTCGAAAAGGTTCTTCAATAGAGAATATTACTCTTCAGGATCAGACACATGTTTTGTAACACACTGTATATCAAAATGCATAGTGTCATTATTAGAGATGATCAGAAAACCAAAGGCATAACATTAACACTTAATATATTTAAACAAAAACATCAAATCAGGACAATTCATACCATACGTCTCCTTAACATAAGTCTCCAAGTTCTCCAGAGGCAGAACAGCTAGCAGGTCAATGAGGAATGTCCCTTTCAAGTAATGAGCAGCCGTGCTCGCTGGGTGGTATACTAGGAGACCCTTCTCGTTATAGTAGCCAACTAGTATTCGCTGTAATCTGGAGGTAATAATAAAATGAATATCTATAATAGTGTTGACGTTTATTTATTAATAGTATTAAGTAAGTTTAGCAGTGAGTAGTTGGAGTTTTCTGGGTGTGTTACGATTATAACACAGAACGAGTGCTTTGCAAATAAAAGTTTTGACTTCTGTGATATACACTAAAGTTTTAATAAAAGGTGAGCTGGGCAAAGACAAGGTATAGTATTAATTAAAGTAAAGTAAAGGTACTTTTAGGTAAATTTAGCTGGTAGGTTTCTAACGGTTTTTCAGAATCTACAATCCTTGGTATTCCAATTAAAAGTAAAGGCGTAAAGTAGGTACAAAAACTGTAACCTATTCAACTAAAACTATTTAAACTGCTTATTTTGGCAATCATACTTTACTTTAACAATGAATCTATCCTACTTACATATCCAAATAAGCAGCCAAATCAAGCAGCCTAGCGCAAGAGGTACCGAAGCTTAGCCTAATCTAACCACAACCACTTTTAAGCAGAGGTTTCACTTACATATCCAAATAAGCGGCCAAGTCGAGCAGTCTCGCGAGCGAGGCGACGAAGGGCCAGTGGAAGGCGAAGTAGCCGTAGGCCGGGTACAGCAGCGCGCCCAGCAGCGCGCACGCCGCGCGGAACCACTCGTAGCGCGCCAGGTAGCCGCCGTCCGGCCGGATCGTGAACCGCGGGAAGATGTACCTGGTATCTTTCATTACTTTTACTGGCATTAAAAAGTAGTTTTGCGTCTGTGCTGCTTAAGGGGTCAAGTCAAAAGTATCTTTATTCAATTAGGCTACATAAAGTAACACTTTTGAATCGTCGTGTTATTACAAAACATTTACCACCCGAACTCGAAATCAGCAAATGAAGCTCCGTCTTGTCGATACTGAAATAGTATCGACAAGACGGCTTGTCGATGACTGATGAGTTTATAATAGCCTGTCTTTCAATATTCCTTTTAAAGATAAATACTTGATTCAAATGGTTGATAATTAGTATTTAATGTTTTGTTAGTAGCTTCATTAATAATGTTAAAAACCTCTTTTAGAACTAGAAAAACAAACCGTAGAATTGAAAGGAATCCAAGGCGGTTAAAAGGATGTAGGAATGCAAAGTCCCTCTCGTGTTTCCTCGGTATCGGAAACCTCTCGACGTTAGGTATCGGTGCGGGAGGCACGTACGACACGAACGGTGGATATGGGGTCAGAAGGTATTCATACTCCTGGAAATTAATAGAAAATCATATACAGTGTGTTATAGGTCGCGTCACGAATCTTTAGCGCTGAACGAAACCTGCGCAGAAGTCAAAAATAAGGTATCGAGATAACGGCGCGGCGCGCGGGGCGCGTGATCGTCGGGTGCGCGAGCGTTGATTGGTTGTCCCAGTCG
>DWAJ01000821.1:0-27700 GCA_018238005.1 Eurema mandarina
ATTTCATCACTGTAGTACTTATAGTTTCCGAGTAAATCGGCTGTGACAGACGGACAGACGGACAGACGGACATGACGAAACTATAAGGGTTCCGTTTTTGCCATTTTGGCTACGGAACCCTAAAAACTCGATACAAGCAAGAAATCCGTAGTCCAGTAAGTGTACCTGATATCCTTATGCTTATCAAATTAAACACCTCGGCCTCGCTGAAGTGGTGTTGGCAATATATGTTGTAATTACCTGCGTTATGACGCGGTTCACATTTCAGTGTTAAAATATTTAATGTCGGGCAAAATAACATTACACATTTAATACTTTCGGTACAACATTGACAAATAAGGCGAACACACGTTTTACGCTGTAAATGAATTTTAATTTGCCATTTAAAATATAATTTTAAATATATTCTTATATGTATAATGTAATAACGAGCTTCGTAGACATGTATTATACTTAGAAGCCGCATGAAAATGGCTTGCGTCCTTTTAAAGATTTAGGCATATATTAGGACAGAAGGAAGCGACGTTGTTCTATACTTTGTAATGTTTCTGCGTGTACATATATGTATGTAAAACTCTATACAAGTGACATTGATGTTAAGCATATCGTTATTAGTTCACCAAAATACGGTGTCGATCTCGATAAACGTTCGTTTTATTCAAAATACCGCGGATGTGTAAGCAATTTTCGTGTGTAATACCAAGGCTATAAGGCTCGATTTTCCGTATCATGATAGTGGGTTTCAATCTGATGCTACTTGCCTGAAAATTGAAATCTTTCATGTTCTTCTGTTTGGATGTTAGCGAAATTCTTTTATGCGTCTGACTTATCAGTTGATACGTGAACAAAGGCGGGTTCGATGGCATTCGGAGTCGAGACAATACGTCTCCTTTAAAGATAATGTACTATAATATTACATAGCTATAAGCGATTAAGGATGTATGTCATTATTATAAAAATGCAAATAAGTGATTCTGCGTATTAATAAATTAACATGATTAATTTAAAACAACTGCTAGTATCCTTAAAGATGAATATTGTAATACATCTAACATGACGATACAAAAGTAAATATGTAGCTTAGTTGAATAAAGATATGTTTGACTTTGACTTTGAAAAGGATGTATAAGACGCGAATTTTGTATAATAAATATTAAACTGCTTGTTAGAATCTGCGAACTCTCTAAGCCTCATAAGTTTGCGCAGTAAATATGGTAAAGTTTCATTTTCAGTCTTTCAGTAACACCTGCTAGTTCTATTTCCTTTCGCTATTCAGAAGACTCGCCCACGCGCCTCCACGTCCCAATATAAGCCCACTTCCATTAAAATAAAGTCCAAACAGGATTATATTGTTGTCCAACGTTTCCAATCCCTGTGTGGAATCAGAACTGATCGAACATTGAAGTGCGTCATCTATATTGGTAGTTTCGTGTTTAGAGTACATCCGTACTAATATTATAATTTAGAAATGCAAAAGTAACTCTGTCTGTCTTTCCATCACGCTAAAACTACTTAACCGATTAGTACGAAATTTGGTACATAGATGGTCTAGAGTCTGAGATAAAACATAGGCTACTTTTTAACTGGAAAGAAGGCTTATAATCAGGGGAGGGGTCAAAGTTTATATGAGAGTCCACGCGGAGGGAATTGCGGGCAGTAGGTAGTGTATTATATAACTATAGTGACAATACAACTAAGCTATATATAAGCTAAGTATCTATTAATTGGGTGTCTAAACTACATACATGTGAAATTCCAGCCAAATAGCTTTAGTAGTTATTAGGTTATAGAGTAACAAACGTTTTACAATAATTGCATTGTAATATCATGTATTTGCCTACTATAATTAGTTCTTATATAATTTTTAATTTTAATTATACGGAAAATTGGTAACGCGATATAAGAAAAAATACTTTTTCATGCAAATTAATTATAAAAAATTGATTGAAGTCTCCCCAATTTATTTGATAAGTCTACGGTTGTTATACTGACAAACCTTGAATTTAAATTTTTATTTTAAACATCCTATTAGATTCCTTTAACGTGTTATATCATAAAGTCTCTAACTAGGTTAAAATTATGTATTGGGTGGAATTTAATATAAAATAAAGGACCGTAATATAACAAGAAATTTACAAATGCAATTGAAAAGCTCTCAATATTCATTATAATAATTGTGTAGCGATGTTTTCATTGCTTTTAACGGGTGCAATCAAATATCCCGAGCGCGCCACGTGTACTAACCACGACAAATTAAATTCCGCTATTTTCCTGTGGTTTCAGCTTAGCTACCACAGTGTCCCGATTCGCTTTCAATAAATTTTATATAGAATTTTTAATCGGCACGTCCTATTGTTTTAGTAATTACAACATATCAAGGTCGTGTGTTCCTTGTGTAGATTTTAATTGAAATTAAAAGCGAAAGCCTTTTACATTATATTAATTATATAGTAAATTATAAGCAGTAGTTTGTGGTTATATATATGAACTATCATGGATCGTAAGATATTTTAATTACATATGAAGCGAAGTTAAGTCTCCTACACTTACAGCTCTTGTAAGTGTAGGAGAGTAGGAGGTCTCGGCTAATAAAACATGAATGAATAGTTCAGGTCCGTCGTTTAATATACTCGCTTCTTCATTAATTCATACAAGTCTCTGAACCATTGAGCTGATCAAACGCTCTTAAGCTCTATAAGAGCTCCTTTGAGAAAACCACTTATTAAAATTTCAGCCCGATTTCAGTATGCGGATTAAGTTATATGTACTCCATTCAATGGCAGGATCTGATGCGGAAACGTACATCGATAATAACCTTTGAGAATTATATAAGAGTCTATTCTATATTATGACATGTATAAAAATATTATAATGTTATTGTTAAGAAACCCACGCGACGGCGAATCGAAGTCGAGACGCATGTTTGGTTGCCGGGCAACGCGTCACTATGGTAAGATGGCGCGGGTGACGTCAGCTGAGCGCGAGGCTGGGGGAGGGAGGGGGCAGGGGGGGCAAGGTCTCGCTACCGAGCGTGTCACTTCCCAATGAAAAAGAGGCCTGAGACCCGAAACGAGGGCTGTCCTTCAAGCGTTCTTGCGGAAGGTAAAAGTGCGAGGTATCAGTGATATGCAAAAAACAGCGAGCCGACGCCGCGATAAAGTCCACAGTTGTGTGACGACCTATTAAAATCTTCTTCGGTTGTTTGGCTCTCGAGTGCCATCATGGAACCGTTTGACCTATGTCAAGTTCAGTGAAAGCGAAAGTTGTTTAGCTTACGAATTATATAACGTGATTTTTCATATTTCATCTCGCGTGGAAATTGTTTACTATATGGGATTCTAATTTGAATGTGTTTACGTTTATTACTGTTAGTGTGTGTGGCGTAGGCTCTCGAGTGTCTAGGAAATAATGTTTTGGATCATTTGTGCGCAAAATCGAACCGTGTGTTCGATGACCGAGTGCTCGTTAGCCGTGACTGCGATGACAATCGTACATGTAGTATGTGCCATGACGTCACCCGCGCACACACATACACGCTTTGTTTGTGTTGGCTCTGATAAGGAAACCGCAAATGTACGCTAACACAAACATTAGTGTGGGCGTTCAGAACATTTGTCAGATGAAGCATTCGTATTAATTATTAAATATCAAACTAATTTCACAATTGACCTAAAAATATAACATACTTAAATGTTTTGATGCCAAAAAGTAATAAAAACAAACTTTTTAAATATTGAGTGAAGTCATTTAAAAAAGTTCTTATTGAAAATAGTTAAGATAAGCAGGTACGCGTTGTTATCAGTGCAAAAAATGTAATGGATTAACAAAACCGGTTATTATCTGTTAAATTTTAAGCCTATTGTTTTAGAAGTTATTACGAGTATGTGATTTATAATTTTGTTTTGTGTGGCACGATATAATTCATACATGTTTCCGTTGCAGGATTAAGAACGTAAGTTTAATATTGGATATTCTTTTTAAGGGGGTATACTTTTCTATCCTCTTACGGATACCACGTCTTCCTTATTGAGAAGAAGCAGTTACGTCGGTCTCGTAAAAAATGGTGGCACTACCGACTAAAACCCACCGGTATTCCTCCGGGGACTATGACCCGGACGGACTCGCGAGGACACAACCCATCTGTAATCTCCGGGGAAAGAATGACAGGTTATATCAAATTTAAAACAACCAAAACCCCCACCATCCCGTTATACAAAATTGATCTTATCCAACCGTTTTTTTTTTAATTTGTTTCAATTTTGAAATTTTCCTATTGATTTGTATTTCGAAGTCGAGTTCTATTAAAGCATTATTTGTCGCTAATTTGCGATCAACAATTTCGAATGTAGAATAAAAATGAGGCTCATGTTGGCACATACTAATGATATGATAATGTTCTCTAATATCGGAGGTTTGTAAAAAGCCGGTAATTTTGTTGTTTGTAAGACAGTTTCTATTTATTGTTATTACCTCGGTTGATAAAGATATAATGTATGTGTTTCATAGAATTTATACATATTATAAATCTTTTTTAGTCATCTTTATATGAATTTTTCTGTCAAACGACCGTATCAAATTCATCTGTACATGTACTGATATTGAATCCATACATGCCAAAACATAATAATGTCCAAAAAAGTATTAAATGTGATGTTTTCATGAGCTTTTTGCCTTTGCCTTTCAACGCGACGTACAATTGAATCTCGATATGCCAAAGCAAAGATAGGTACATATATGCTTAGTTACTTAAAGCACATAAGTTGTTTCTTAAAATCAATGATAAGACAGGTCATTTCTTTGTTAACATTACAATGCTAAGACGGAATATTCTCTTCATGTGGTAATGAGAGATGGCGCCTGATTTGATGTTATCTAGAAAACAGTGCTTGGGTTCACGATGTAGGATAATATCATATAGTATTTACTAGTATTAACAGTAAAGATCATCTTGTCGCTAGAAGACCTTTGGTTGTATCTAGTGGTTAGATGAATGTGAAGTGACGTCATTCGGATCACAGTAGATTTGATGACAAAGTTTTTGGATACCTACTGGCTGTCCTAAGATAATTAAATTCAAAAGATATTGAGATCCGTAATTAGCATACAAATTTTAGAATTCTTAATGTGTCAATAGAATAAACAAAGAAAACATATAATTTACAACGAAAAGAAACGTTAAATTATTTCCATACAGCTGCTATTGTCGCTGCATAGTCGTATCCTTCGTACATGCTTTAAAATATTCTTCATAGTTATTTACTCTATCGCCTTCAATTAATCTTACGCATTATCTTGACTTATGGACCATCTTACCAAGTTACTGAAAACCGGTCGAGTTTTTGCAGCAAATACGCGTGTAACTTGTTCTGGTATTAAAAGCATCTTCATTCATAATGGTAAATTATATTATGGTCTAAGGAATAGCTGATAACTAGAATAAAAAGGATCACAAGCCCGATTAAGTGGGCTCTTTCTTTAAATACCATCTATATAAATGCAATTTGGGTCGACGTTGCACTCCTTTGACGATCGCTTACCATCAGATGGCCCGTTTGCTTCTACGTTGAACTTATAAATTATAAAAAAATGTCTTTTATTTACCTATGTTTCGTAACATACATTCTATGAAAAAAACACGCATAAAAATCAGTTGTATAAGTTTAAATATATCGATGTTTTATACCATATAACTCATAGTAATTGGCACAAAATAATTTACGTGCAACAATAGGAACATTGTTTTCGCCCTTTAATTTTTCACCTTAATATTTAAAGCGTTATATTATGATATAATATATTAATATAATATGAATAAGAAACCATAGTGTTACCGAATTCACAAAACATAAAGCCATCAGTTTTCGAAGCGAGATGTCGTAACAGGCATTTGTTTACTAGGGACCGACCCGTCTGACCCGAAACGCAAAACTATGTCAAGCAGTTTATTCAATCTGTCTCAAACCTACGGGGGTCAAGGGAAAGAAAGTCTTCAGCACGAGACAGTAAGGTCCATTTTTGAGATAGCCATCCTCGAATATACACGATTCTTTGGCACTTCTGCCCTTGAATGTGGCGCTAACGATGTTACTGAAAGTACCCACTGCATTGTCACGAGATAGAAAGGCTTCAGTGGAGATGTAGGAATACTGGACATACGATTACATTGTGTCTAAGAGTTAGTAAACAAGTGGTCTATTATAATTATTAGGCATTTTATTTTTTAGCTGTCTTATAGAAAAAGGTTTTAATGATGCGATAAAATGAATTATTTAATTAATTTGAAAACTGTTAATTGCACTATTCCATATAGATACTGCTTTTCAATTTTGTAAAACCATGACAATTACGAAAGTGTTGCCATAAAAAAAATATTCTTGTATGTTCTCTTAACTTCGCATTTGCGAAGATTAGAACTGTTCTTACTAGCGTTCCGAACAGAGAGAGAGATATATAATAAATGCAAAAGTCTATGTGTGTTAGTGTTTGTTACACTTTCAAATAAAAACTATTAAATGCATTTGGCTCATATTTGGCATGCAAGTAGATTATACCCTGTGTAAAATGCACGCTCACACTAATAAGCAATAGGTACTAAATATACCTTGGACTGACACACGTATATCACTATTGAGGCACGTCCGCACACTGCGGCTGTCGACAGTCGAATGCCATCTTACCATTTATATTTCAGTACACTACACCCTGGATTAACACATATGGTATAGGTCGCGTCACGAATCTTTAGGGCTGAACGAAACCTGCGCAGAAGTCAAAAATAAGGTAGCGAGGTAAGGGCGCGGCGCCCGGGGCGAGTGATCGTCGGGTGCGCGAGCGTTCATTGGTTGTCCCAGACGTGTTGTCTTTCTCGCACCGATACGTCAATTAAGAGTGCGATTCTACCGATGCGCAGCTATTCTCGACAATCGCTAAACATAAAGGACGCGTACTATACACTACACCCTGGATTACTGATTACTAACATATGATACTATTACGCCAGTAAAACCGCGGGGCACAGCTACTAATGTTCTAAAGATTAATTAATCTTAACGCTTGGATAGCGAATCTCATCACCAAGTGAACGTGGCACTGGGTCGCGGAAGAGGATTACCGGCGGAGCGTGACGGTGATAACAGCATACGTCATTTGCTCAATCGATAGACTTTGATAAATTTCAGTTTTGGCGATAGTGGAGATTAGATTGCCATGTTTGAGGTTACGTAAGAGATAGGAAATTCGAGCGATTGAAGGTTATTTTTTACGAATTGATATTTACTGAAGTTGTTACGTCGATCAATTAGAAATTAATTTTGTTATGTATATTGTATTGATTTTGATTTACACAATCTTTATTTTTGTAATGCTTACAATTTTTTTTATATTTTTTATCAAGATTATATCTTTTACTACAGGTTTTATTAATAGCAAAAATTATACAATTCTGCATCAAATTCGTGAGGTAATTATCAAGATTTTTTTTAAATACCACTCAATATTAAATTCGAATTTAAATAAGGGATTATTTAATCACCTCATTAAAATAAACCACAATAATTTTTTGATAAAAAAGCAAAACTTTTTAATTAAACATTTTTTTAAGAAACGCTATTAAAATATTTATTTTATTAACCTGTATACGGCAGCTATACTGCAAAATCGATTATTTAGCCTAGTACTTATGTTTACCTAGATCTTGTTATGCCATTGTAGGCATTAGCGAGGCTTCTGTTTATCTTCCAATAATTACATCTTGTTTATTATGTATTCGCGTCTCATGTAAACAGTGTTTTTTAACATTTTTTTATTAGATAATGAAATAATAGAAAGACAACAAAGATTACAAACCCTAAAAAAACTATTAAACAACTTACATCGGTCATTGGCAAACAAAAAGTAAATTAAATAATTTGCGGATAAAATTCCAAAAATAAAAAAAAAATAAAAGTTGCATAACGAGTTGCCTTTTTAAAAAATAAAGAAGTAAAAGCGAACGCACCGCACACCGTCATGCTGGCAACATTGAACGCGCGCGAAAAAAAGCAAATGGCCGCCGTCAAGGTCACAAGAAGCTGTCCTAGTCACGGAGGGCATTTACATTTTTTTTTATAATTGCCTCAGGGGCTTTGCGAAACAGGCTAGTAAATAATTAAAACTGCATTTTTCCCACTGCATCTTCATACATAGACTGGGATATTATATGAACAGTATGTTTCACTTTATTTACTCGGTAGTAAAATGAGAAATGTTTACAATCAACAGTGCACGTACAAACGACCTTAAATTGTTTTAATTTTATATAACAGCCCACGCAATCAAAATTAAGCAAGCTATAAAAAGACTTGAAAATTCTGTAGTATACAAGTCGGCATCTGAAGCACAATAGTCAGTATGTTTGAGATTTTACAATTTGCAGCAATGGTCAATGGCAGTGCGTTTTTTAATCGTATTTGCAGTTTTATTTGACATTTAATAAACAAACCAACTCGCTAGTGGCGACTAAAAAATTAAAACAAAATATTTGATAATAAAATCAAGAATGCACTATCGAGGATCGATAATACGAGTTGTCTTGCAAAACCAGAATCTTATTGTAGACTTGTTTAAAAGAAAAATTAAAGTTCGTGCAGTACGCGACGATGGCATGGGAACGGCGCATCTTCGCATAATTTTTTTACAACATTAATTTTGGACTCTGCTCCGTTGCAGTACAGGACATTTTAAATGCCTACCAGATACATAACAAAAAATAAGCAAGCCATAAATGGTCGGTCGCACCTGTCGTAGATAAAGCTAGATTCTACATGAAATGACGACGTTGTTTAAATATTATTATCTTCATCTGTTCTTACATTACAACTAATAATGTGAGATTACAATTTTGAAGTTGTACATCACGTTTAAAGTCAAAAGTTACTAGTAATTGTTCTATGGCTTAATATAAGTTCCTTACATATAGTTTTACCAATTTTTAAGGTCTATTTTCCTGTTAAACAAATCTTTCGGATTCAGTCTCTGAATCTTTTGGAGAATGATGATAAGTATAAGTCTCTCTTATTTTTTAAGACGGGATAATATATGAAAGGAATGCCGTACTCATTTTTGAAAAATCCATCTTTACTTTTAGATTTATCTCTTTGTCTTTGGGCTAGTGCCCATCTAGTGATGTAATATAAAATGAATGTTAGTTAAATATAACATTACGTTTTATTATTTTTTACTACAAGTAGTAGCAAAAATCTATATGCTGATGAAATTTGGATGCAATTAAAAAATAAAACGCATGTAATTTTCCTTATAAATTATCAAAACTTTACTCGCTTGTGTTCTACACAAAAACTATTTCGCCAGCAATATACCAGATATTAACTTACGTTACATTACAAAATAAAAGATAAGACGCTATCATTTTCATTTTGTTTTGTTTTCTCTATCAGTAACGGTAGCAAAGTATAAATCATATTAACGTATATTCTGATAATTCGAATGCATGAACATTTTCCGTTTCATTTCGTGTTTGATATTAATTCATTAGTAATATCAAAAAATTACGAATTAGAGTAAAAGAGGTAAAGAAATTGGTAAATTATTGACCGCTAGCTTGCAACAGGATTTGAAAGTGCAAGACAGGACTTAACTATTCATAATAATCTCGTGAACCGTAATGCATAAACATAATTGATCGTGACTTCAGATAAACTGCCCTGACATTGCTGTCTGACGTCTCCGACGATACCATCTAATCGTTCAAACCGCTTCAAAACCAACATTTTATTAGCCATAATGAGGATCATTCAGAATTAATGAGTGTAGAATTGAAACATTAAGATCTTCTATTAACATAGTCATAAAGGGTTTATCGTTCGATAAATACGACCTGGGGAAATGAACTAACTCTTCAACTGAATTACAATAACGATGAAGACTAGCCTTATTCACAAACAAATAATATACAAGCACGAACTTTACAACATATATGCGACTTTCGAAACAAAAAACTTTATTTAAAATGTGGAGATTGTACAAAGATTTTCTTAACGCATACTGTCGAGGCGAGTAAAAATATTATGCTTAATAGGTACTTTTACTGTGTTACTTAATTGCTGCGGACCGGTCTAGCTCGGTAGCAATGACTTCAAATTGCTACCTGAGCCTACCGCCTGGAGACGTCTGCGCTGCGCCTGCGCCTACTAGCTGACAACTACGACATGTAAGGGCTTTTTGGATTTAGTATACGCGAAGGGTTAATGATACATATCCTAGATAGATTATAGACTATAACAGCGGTAAATGATTTTATAAGAATGCTTAATAAATGTCTTAAAATAAATATAGACTATTGTACTATATTCACAATATCTGTAGATGCAATATAATAATGTATTATGTAACATAATTTAATGAAGCTGTAAAACTTGTCCGTTAGTAAATAATAAATTGCAGTGGCAGTGAAGTTAAAATTAAGGATGTCAAAAGGAAAGTTTATAAATCGCAATATTTTATTTGAAATATTTTTGTAAACATCAATTTGTGGTGATAACGATTTGTAAAGCAACAACATGACGTTTCATGCATTTTGTAATTTATAAAATTTTAAAATTATAATCCTCACATCGTATAGATGGATTACAAAATTTCAGTATTGATAAAGAACTCTTAAATAGTAAACACAGATATTCTAATGATATAATCTATTACGCAACAAACGCATACAATCACAAAATAACAATGTCACAGTCGTAACCTCTGATGTCATTGTCCCACACTTGCAAGGTTTGTGTCAAACTTGGAAAGATAATATATTGACGCTGATTTCCTGTCTTAAGCTACGTTGAAACAAGGCTTTTTCAATTAAAACAATATTATCGAAAATTCGATTTCTTAACCGCCACTATTTAAATTATCTTGTTATCTGTCCTTTTAAATATGATATTTTTAGACCAGTGTTCTTGAATGCGTAAATATTTTCTGTAATTGTATTATTTAATATACTTCCTTTTTTTTCTTATTTTATCTCGTGTTTCACCTCGAATTTCTCGAGTCACTGACTTTATTTATTTTGTTCACACATGAATAATTATTAACACCTACTCGTTATACATTGCGTTTATTTTAAAGTTTCATATTATTCCATAAATAACTATAATTATACTTTGTAAGAATTGCAATGAACCGTGAACTATTCACTATGATAATTCTTAATTAAATTAATAACATTCGTTATTTACTTCATCCGCGCGGAACAGTCACTATGTATATCTAAAATGATTAAACCTTTTTATATTTGCTAATATGCTATATAATGTAAAGCACACACGCAGAGTTACTCTTGCATTTATAATATTAGAGGACTCTATCTACTACAAAGTATCATACCATGACCGCGCTATGAACGTATCAGACACGTCAAGCAACACGATACGGTCTACTATGCCCACAAAACAAAGTCGTATGTATTGACAATACTTGCCGGTCCGTGCATGGCACGCGACTGTGCTGGTCGGTAACGGAACGGGCATGCTCTCATACTTTTTAATACAGAGAATATTTTTTGCATGACACGTTCATAGCACGGTCATAGTATGATACTGTGTAGTGGGCACAGACCTTTATACTACAATAAATATATTGTTATTGTATCAAATTTCACTGAGAGACTAACTATATCAAACCGAACGGTAGTTTGAGATATTTCCTTGATTGTACAAACAATGAGATCATCATAATCGATCCACGCCAGCCTTCAGAGCAACAACGCTAACATTTTAATGAGGTCCGTTCAGAGGCTGTTAGGTAAACAATATATTGTCATTAGTAATAAATCGATTGCTCCGAGATATTAGCGCTTAGTTTATTGTATTGCTTTTGTATTTAAATGCTGTTAGTATTTAAACGTAATAGCTATCCGAGAATAAAAGTATATTTACACATACAAAATTACCAAGTGTCTTAGCGCTAAAATACATATTACCCGTTCCCACTTCGTTATAATGTTAACAATCCTTTTCGTCGGCATAATGTTAACAATCCTTTTTTTATATTATAGCCTAAGACACTCAGTAATAATGTGGCTTTCTATTGGTGCGAGAATTTTTAAAATATGTTCAGTAGATCCCGAGATTACCTCTTACAATTTAACAAACACACATTTTACTTCTCTATAATATTAGTATAGATAAATGTAAAAGTTTGTGGGTATGTTAGGATGTTTGTTACTCTTTCACTCAAAATTTATTGAATGGATTTGGCTGAAATTGTCGGCATTCAAATAGATTACTACATACTACTACGACTTATTAACACATAGGATACTTTATATCCCGGTTTTGCCCCGGGAACGGAAACTAAGCGCGTAAAATCGCGGGCGCTTCTAGTATTCGATAAACAAGACGTGTGACAAGTTAATTGTATCATAATTCCTTTTAAAAATACAGGAAGCTCCAATTCTACCTATGAAATATATTAATGTTAGACTTTTTGAAATATTAAATTGGTTAACTTTTTTGCCGACTGTCCTTTTAATGTTTTTGTAAATTAATTTCTTTGTAACACCTATTATATTTTTATCCAATTAAACTCTTAATGAGTTTTAATTACTCGTTTAACATTTAATATGAAATTTCATTGCAATGTTGAACGTAGATTTTATAAATAATTTAAATTATTTACGAAAAGCCTTTATCATATTATAGCAAACTATGTAAACATGGTGTTAATTAAATTATGTGTGAGCCTGAACGGCAATATTCTTTTCCTAAAAACATTTTTGAGAAAAAAAAATAAGTTTGTTTTTTTCAAAACATCCAAGTTGTTATTTATTAACTGCAAAGCAAAAATAGACCTACTGCCGGTATACAGATTCACGGACTGGAAACTAGTTTCTTGACAAAAAATAAAAAATATATTAAATAAATCCTTTAAAATACTAATGCGTATAGATGTATGGTGTCCCTAAACGTAACCAAGAAGCCTTTGATGGATTAGCACTAACAACTTAACCTGACGACAACAGGGCGTGCTTGCGACCTACATAATTATCTACTTACGTATTATGCACAGCCCCCCGACATCGTTGTGTAAGTAGCAATTTTAATACTTATCTAACATGCTAACTGTACACATACCAGGTATTTACTCGTACTTCGCAAAGTACAACCCACGACTTCGAATTTCAAAATCGAGCATTCATCAGATCAACTCATGATAAATGTAGAGCGTCTCATTTAAAATTAATGTCGGCTTATTATTAAAATTCCACAATACCTTTCAATCAATATCGGCGTCGATAAAACGAGAAAAAAATTGAACGATGAAAATCTTTTGACGTCTATACGAGTTATTAATTAAATAATTTCCTTAAAAGTCTGTCGCTTTATATGGCTTTTTAACAGTGACAATTAAAATTGGGAACGCTTTATAATTGCAACATTGTCGACGAGACTCTGACGTGTGATTTTATTAATACGATCAAGGGCTTTGTACACTAGGAGGACGTAGACCTTTCGAAATTTTAGGCACCTAAAGTCTTGCTTAATAGGCGGAAGAGTCTGACGCGGTGAGACGAAAAACAGTTGGGTTTAGGTCGGTATTACCCTGACATCATATTTGGTCCTATATCTCTAGTTCTCATAAGGATTTTCACGCTATAAAAAATTACGTTAGAGAAATATAAAAGCCATTAGGTATAACTTATTCTCTAAAAGCTGGTAAATTTTCTGATTATCTGATAATAGGCAAGCGAGTTACATATCTTTAGTAATTGTAGACTTGAAAATTTTGTGGTTTTAAAACATTTTTCTTTCTATGAATTTTAATAAAATATCTGTATTATAAAGAAAGATGAATGAACTGCGTTACTTTTATAAATATTAAATACCAAGTTGTCACCCATTTTATGAAGATATGTTTGTACACAATTGGTTTGATACAACTGTATCAATAGTTAATATGGATCTTGAATGTTTGAAATTTATGTCTATTAATTATTTGCCTATCTTCCGTTTTTACGACTATTAAAATGATATACATACGCAACAAAATTGAGATCAGATTATTAAGAATTTATTACTCATAAGTCATAATCATGTTTCTTCAACTTTACATATAATACAACAAAACAATACAAACAACAATAATAATTAAATAATAGTCTCCAAAACCTTACAAGGAAAATTAATTACGTCACGTCACGTCATTAATTTCACATTCACCATCTAAATAAATATTACAGCGGTACGGCTAATTAAACCTTTAATTATTCTTATATTACATAAGATCGATCTTAACACATCTTAATTTTAATGCTATATAAAGCGACGCATAAATATGTAAAGAGTTCAAAGTCTTAAAAATAAAACCAATCGCTATATAAATAAATCCTATAAATAAATTCGGGAGTCAAAGGTTTAAATGAGACTTGCGTGTTTCAACTAACCCACTAACCTTGTGGGAATCAATTGATTAGCAGTTAACAGTTGTAATAGTAATTTCGTAGGGGCATTGTTCCAAAACTCAGACGGAAAGACGCCACGTGAAATTAGCACTTATGTAGTTCTGAATAAGGTGGATAATTTCATGTACATAATTGGTTACCAAATGCGAATGTGTAAATGTGTTATATATTAGAGGATTGAATTTAGATTTGCCAATATCTCGTTAACATTAAGATATGAGGCTTAGCTATATCTTAAAAATATATTACGATATATTTTTACAATGAGCGTCTGTATTTTTTTACTGCTTCAGTCTTTCTTTAAGTGAGGAAATCGTCGTTCACGTGGGCTTTCGTACTACCGTAATGTTGCAACTTACAAACAAACTCTTTTGTTTTCCTTTTAGGACTAAGCTTTGATTTGAATAAAAGTGGTCTAATTGATCTATATACAGAGACAATTTCTTATAATACCATATTCGTCACGAAGTTATCTACAATTGTGTAAGTTTATATTTTGTGTTAATTATTCAATAAAAACATCCAACGCATATTTACGCCTCCAGCGACAGAAATTTCTTTATCGTATGTAAAATTTTAATTAATTTGTCTGTTACTTAAAATAGCTAACCAATTTAACTCAGCCTTGTTACCACGGAACTCATATAAATATGGATTCTTAACGCCCCCGCATTCGCTTACCTGAAACAGAAAACAATTATTTTTACTTCATGTAATTATTTGTAAACAAAAACATTAATTTAAACTTGAAATTTGTACGTGTTTTTACCATATTTAACTTTTGAATTTTGATGCGATTTATTTCGTGTATAATTTAACTATTTATTTATTAGAATAGGAAAAGACGTCAGCGTGGAAACGAAAACAATACGATGTTTGAATATAAATGAAGTTTACAGGAAAATCTGTGTGTCGGAAGTTATTTGCATTCAACAGATAAAACCTTTCACTAATCAATTGTTTCCTCAGCTATAGAGGTTCTAGAATTTCAATTTATAAGGTTACATTCCTGCTAAATATTTTATGTTACGATAGAGTTATATTTACGATAACACGAGTCAAGGATTCTCCATTTATTTAAACTTTTTACTTATTACTTTTATCTATACAAATATTATAAAGAAGTAAAGTTTGTGTGTTTTTTAAATTGTATAGGGTAATCTCGGGATCTACTGAACCCATTTTAAAATTATTTCACCAATAGAAAGCCACACTATTGCTTAGTGTCATAGGCTATATAAAAAAGGATTCGGGTCCGCTAGTATAGTATAAACTCAAAAGTGTATAAAGTCTAGTTGAATACAGACTTTAAATTTGAATGCATATACTCGTATGCGACCTCAAAACTCGAAAGCGGTCCTTATTTTAATAAAAGAAGCACTTTTAAATCGTCATAGTATTACAAAATAATGATATAAGTAGCCAAACTATTTTCGGAAAGTATTTAAACATGGTATAATCACGATTACACATTATTACGCTACCAGTTCACGGCTAAGTGTAAAGATTTGATATCTTTTTGTTCTAATGTACTTTAGTACTAATATTTCTTGCTATTGTTGCCGCTAAGCTAACAATACTTTAATGGTAACAATATGGAGATACATTATGTGAATACGTAGCTATAGGTATATATTTAAATAATATTTATTTTCGACACGTGTATATTGAAATAGAAATTTGGTAACCAAAATGACAAGGAAAGAAAAACAAAGTCGACCTTCACTTTGGAAATTACTGGTTAGTAACTATTGATATTTTGTTTTGTTATGTATTGGTAATGTTTTTACACGATTCTTTAGTTACTATATATAGCTAGACTATTTTAACCTGGTAAGAATATTGAAAATAGATTTGGTGGGTACAGAAATTACCCTTCAACTAGATTATTATAGATAGAACAGTCAATTGTATATATACATACTCGTATATACATACCGTTTTAATTTTTTTTCAGGACAGCTTAAAACCTCATTTCAGCAAAAACTAGCTGGATTCAAAAAGGTCTCAAGTAACATAATAGACTAGTATTTGATAAGGCAGTTGTCCCGGCTAATAAAATGAATGCGTGTATAGAGATCATTTCAGGCAAGTGACCCGTTTAGCAGTTTATGTGGAAAACCGATTGATGACACAGGTTATCGCTCGTGTGACCGTTCACGCCATAATGAACCCTAACGCAACGCCGCAAAGGACACTATATCATACATATTATTTTCAAGTTTATAAATCGGAGCTCCGTTTATAAAAATAATTGTACCGTATACAGAAATAATCAGATTGTTAACACCGTAGTTACTATAATATCTGCAATAACCTACATAAAAATTACCATTTTATTTTAATTTTAATGTATTTTAAAAAGATTTCTAACTTTAGCATTAAATTTCATACAAATTAGACGAGCATAGAAAAATGAATATTCTTATTTTTTCAGTTATGAAGTTTTTAAATTAAGTCGTTAATTCTAATTGCCAGTAGCAAAAACTAATTCATAACCATAATAATAGCAATTTGAAACATCTGGCTGGAAGCGAAACCGCGCGCAAAAAAGAAAAACAAATGACTACGATACGTCACACTACTATCGGTCTCGGCCGCGTTATCATTCGCGCGTAGACGATCCATTTTTAGAAATATTAATTCAGTAATAACCGTTGTACAGTGAACTATTTTTAGTGTGGCCTAGGCTAAAAATACTCGGACGCCAGCGACCAATGACGCTCGCTTGATAAAACTAATGTTACTCATGTTGTGTCGTTGACTCGTTGCACTTTATTGGGTCTTGTCGATTGACATTCGTTGGGTATCTCGTACTTGGGTTATCTGTGGTCATGTTTACTAACACTTGCATAAACACGTTTATCTTCGAACACTGTTTCTGATAGATAAACATTCATTGTAAATTATGTATTGCGAAGGAAAAACTATCATTAACATTTTTTAGTCGCAATGCGTCAAGTCGAAACTGCCACACGTGTTTATACCGTATATTCGTGGACCGTACATCGACAGATAACCTTTAAACTCGATTCACATAATCGATTGTAATCGAGTTATTCATTAGTGAACTAATCGATCTGTTATGTAACTATTCGGACGAGACGCACTCCGCTAAACAAGGTCGCGTCGACATTGGCCGTGAAGTTACGTATAAAAAATACTATATTTCCGCAATTCTAGACACCACTCAAAATTCAATTCAATTCTTCTAATTTTCCATTAAAAATCTAAACTGAGGTCATCGTGTCTGCGATCTGTATCTTCGCGTTGTATTTGATAATTTTATTGTTGCTTGATTACGTATGGAATTTAAAAAATAAAGATTACATGATTGTTTATCATTGACAAACTTATCTTAAAAATAGAATTTCATTCAAGATTCAACCTTTCTTAATAATGTTAAATCATCTCATGCTTTATTACGTTCCAACTGAGAATCACAAATACAAGAAAGAAGAATAGAAAAACACAATATCAAACATTTCAAGCCCTTAGAAACGGAGAACTTACGTAATAGAAGGCATTGTTATACAACTTTTATACTCACTGGAACCTAGAACACTTATCCTATTATACTTTGTAAACTTGAGCAAATTATTTCTTTGTCTCGCTCGCACACGTATACATATAAGTAAAGATGCACGATAATTGTTTCGCCAAGCATTTTCTAGCTTTGCTAGCTAAATGAGTCATAATTTGCACTTATTGACGGTAATTCTCGATAATGGAGTAGTATATTAAATGTGGGGGCGGCAATTTTTTATACTAAATTGTTGCGGAATTAAGTGCATATTGTTTACGAGAAAAATGTGTTTCTGTATAGAGATTAAAACATAATTATTATGATTTAGTGTTGGTAATTTTGATGTTTAATCCATTTTTTTCCATTTATTATACGTAGATGTCTTTTTATAATAATTTGAATGTACTATAGAAATATGAAATATATTAGTTGTCATCATTATTACTAATTATCTGTTGTTATGTTATAATTAATGTCAAACGGGAAGGAAATTCGTTCTAATACTATGATACGCGGGGAAATGTCCAATGATATATTGTTTTGTCATCTGAAATATCTGAGGAAAGTATGTGTAATGGGAACATTGTATGTACTTATATTACATGGTTTTAGCAATAAAAATTATCAACAACCTATTTTCAACTAGGCTATTTACATATAGTAACACTTGAATCGTCATAGTATTACAAAACAATAATATACCACCGGTTCGGAAAGCAGTTTTTACATAGAACTCGAAGGTAAGAATAATTAAGAATTTAACAGAGCCATCGAAAATAAGTAAATTAAATTGTCATACGAATAAGTAATCACATGAAAAATCTTTTAAAGGGAAGTACATTTTTATTTACCAACATTACAAACTGACCCAAATATATTTTATATGGCAACAATAACAAATTTAAACCTCAAAAATCCGCCAGGCTCGAGCTTAATTAAGTTTATTGCTTGAGATAAGATAAGAAAACGATTTACTTTACATTAAAAGTTCCTTTTAATTTCGAAAACAATTTGAGAAAATTTAATTATGGTTCGAAACTGTGTCCTTGTAAGAAAGGCTATTGAGACATATCCGATTTTTGTATATTGTAAATACTGCTAGTACTATACATACAGTAGTGCTATGCGGTTTTACTCGCGTAGTTTCCGTTGCCATGGCAACACCGGGATACATAGTATATTATATGTTAATCTAAGTTCTAATCTCCTTGCATACTACACTTCAGCCAAATCCATAGAGTAGTTTTGTGTGTAAGACTAGCAAACATATATACATACTCACACACTTTCACACATATAATATTAGGAAGGATTTGTTTAAAATTGAAGTGGCAGCCAACCGGCCAGTCCGTTCCAATTAACGAAAATGATTAACATTAATCTGCAAGGATCGTTGGCGCCAGAGTATTGTGTGCAATCGTATAGACCTTGGGTATTCTTGTGTCGTATTGACTTATAAGAATTATATAGGTAGGTATTTTTATCTTGTGGAACAGTGAAGGAACCAGGGACTTGAGTCGATATGTATGTAAAACGATGTCTCCCCTTAAAAAATAATGTAAAAGCGTAACAAACAAACAGATGAAGCCATATAAAATAGTGTCTAATCGTAATTCGTAACTTATTTTGATAATGGTGAGACATTATTATATAAGTTACTAGCTGTTGCTCGCGACTTCGTCCCCGTCGGATCTATTTCTATTATTATGTTATAGTGAGTCAATCTTAGAAGATAAGACATATACCGTCGCGGACTTTTTTTTAGATCATTTAATGAGGAATAATTCTTTCATACATATTATTTTTGTATCTTGAACCGGTTTCGCAGCGCACGCAAAGGAAGCCCTCAAAGATGAATAATTTTCCCCGTTTTTTTTTCATATTTTCCATTATATCTTCGCTCCCATTAGTCGCAGCGTGATGTTATGCCTTCTTCGATAAATGGTCAATTCAATAAAAAAAGAATTTTTCAATTCGAACCAGTAGATCCTGAGATTAGCGCGTTCAAACAAACAAACAAACAAACTCTTCAGCTTTATGTATTAGTATAGATAACTTGCTATAAACTAATAATCAATAATATAATAGTATCAAAGAAGTAAATTCAGAGAACCATACATTTCTTATAAGCTCTATCAAACAGAAATATTCAGCCGACGTCTATAGGGCGAAAACGTGTTCGTCTCCATCGTTTAAAATTCCTCACGCGTTTCCGACAATACTACCGCTTTGCTTAATGTGTTGACTTTATTTTTCCATTGCTATGATAACTATTAAAAGGTACACATTACTATAATAATTGATTAGAGTTTATTGATTGTATATGGGAAGTAGAGGCATGACTCTACTACTGACTACCTAAATTAGGTAGTACCGCGTTAAAGATGGCATTGCATTTCGTACGATAAGTGTAGACTTGTAAGCGCTTGACTTATAATCCCCTTCTTATCTTCTATTTGCCTATTTCATTCCATTATCCCTTTAGCCCTTAGATATTTTTTCTCACATTTTTAAGGCTGCCAAAAATCGCGAGGTTCATTTGCGATTGTTGTTTAATATCAGACGAATCTCATGTTCAGTAGCCCGCTATAGAATTAAAATATAATCTAATATTTAATTTATAATTACCATAAGCAAGTTTATTGAACTCTTAAATACTTTTTTGTTTACAGCAGCTAAAGGGGAGCCTTTCTGTAAGACGCGAATAAGTATTTCTAAGTATTTAACGAAACAATTTTAACCGAGATTATAGGCGGCTTCAAATATATTCGAAATTAATTTATTCGGATCTTCAAGACAATATTCCTTAAAAATACGCAATTTCAACCGAGATTGAAGGTGGCTTCAAATAGAGCTCATTTTATCGGATCTTATGGGAAACATTTATTTTTAAATACGCTTTAAAATTGAACTATATAAATACAACTTTTTAATTGTATCTTTATTATTGTTTAACTTATAAAAATATCAAAATATCACCGAAATAGGTAAAGTATGCTGTGTAAAACAAAATTTATTACCTTGTTGGATTAATTGCACGTTAAACTCCAATTAATTCGCATTGGGCATGCATTTCCTTGATTTTTAATGACTATAAAATAAGCCAAGTTAAAAGTTAACCTACCTGTTTCTGCGTCTTACGTTACGTGTTAATATTTGTTTAACCCTAGCTAGATATGACACCCGGTTGTACCCGTGTAAAATTCGGCGTGTTTTTTGACTCTATTTATAGCATATTAGCTGTTAGCCCCGGCTCCTTTCTAGTTTTTAAAATGCTTGAATCTCAACATGATAAAGACAAATTTCTATACGATCTTTGATACCCCAATTTCTGGTCTATGTCTATATCATTAAATTCTAGACTATATCTGTTTCAAGTTCTGTAAAACAATCTAGAGATCGCGGAATCTATTAAATATAAAAGAAATTAATTTCAATTCTTATATTTAATTTAGATTACACGTAATGTATCCCTATGTCCAGCAGTGGACTTTCAGCGGCTGAGACGACGACGACGACACGTAATGTGACTTTCAGATACACAAATTTGAAAATTGGTCCGATAGATCCAGATTTTACAATACAAAGAGGAATTACCTCTTTATAATACTATTTAGTATTGGCAATTATTAATAAGTAAGTAATCAAAAGAAATACCAATACTTTCATGTCTGTTAGGGATTGTTAAGATCGCTTCTACTCTTCCTACTGCCGCCTGCAGTCAAGGTAAAATTGAGGTAAACCTTCAAACGATAAACGTGGTTAACTTATAGTAGCAACTGCTGTATAAACAAGTATTACTTTGTATTTGAACTAAGTAACGTTAACGTATTTGCTGAAGAAAAAATGCAGTCCAGAAAACAAATTCAGTTGTCACTTTAAAAGTACCGCCTGCAAAAAAATTCGATAGCATTAAAAATTCTACAAATATTTTTTTTGTATTACGTGTACTATTTGAACTGTCAAACGAACGTCAGATTAAATTACTTAAAATTTACTCAGTAGAAATCGCGCGCGCCAAATTTAATCCAAATTTAAGAAATGCAACAACGAAAGTACATCAATGAACTCAAAATATTTTTTTACTAAGTGTCGTAACAATAGTAATTAAATCACATAATTACTTAGTAATATTCAAGCCATGAAATATTTTAGTATAAAGATGTACTGTACTTTTAAAGACTGCACCTAAAACCAAACTTAAAACGACTTTTGGCACCAAATGCGTGTTAGACCCTTTCAGTTGACTTATATTCGATTGTACTGACTTAACTCCATTTTGCATGATCGTTTATGGTCATATCGGCTATTTAGTGCGGCACTGAAGGTCAGCTGTGAGGAAGTATTGCAGTTCAGACAATACTCGGTGCACGCCACGACCGTACCAGGAAGTCCAGTTATCACGACACTTATCAACGTTGCCCCTAGTTTTGTGAGGCATATTGTACGCGTCACGAATCTTTAGCGCTGAACGAAACCTGCGCAGAAGTCAAAAATAAGGTATCGAGGTAGCGTTGCGGCGCGCGGGGCGCGTGATCGTCGGGTGCGCGAGCGTTGATTGGTTGTCCCAGTCGTGTTGTCTTTATCGCACCTATACGTGAATTACGAGCGTGATTCTACCGATGCTATTCTCGTCAATCGCTAAACATAAATGACGCTTACTATACTTAAAGTGGTATCAAGTAATAGCACCTAATCGGAGATGTCGTTGCGTTTCGCTTGGTAAGTGGGACAACGGAGGTCCTATTTTCCGTAGCCGTAGTATATGTTATTCATTATTCAATTTTCTTTCCTTTTACCATTTTTTAAAGGTCGGCAAAGCAGTCGTCAGGCATTTGGGACTGTTCTTGAGGTGGTCACTCCATGCGATTTTCTCGTAGAGTTTTCCACTATCATTTTAAAAAAAATCAAATAAGACACCACTTTCATAACTTTTACATGCATAGCGGTCGTATATTTCGATTAAATAAACGACAAAATAGTAAAAAGACATTAAAATACAAATTTAACGTATAATGATTTGAGATAAACTTTGTATACAAATTTAAATATAAACAAAATTTTAGAATAAATTTTAATTAAAAGAAAATTAGGGAGAAATATGGATCTCACTACTTAGTATTTGATAGTAACATAAGAGGAAGGAAACGGTTTTTGAAGGTAGATACGTATATCTAGGACAGATAAAATTTAAAATTTTCGAGTAGGTATGTTAATTACGCTTTAAATCAATAATATCGATCGTACTGACTTTTAATTTTGATTTCAAAAGTGGTGTATTTTTGCAAGGTTGCGGTTTTTATAACTGGTCATGTTAATGTTTATAATAAATGTCTGTATAGTTTAGTGAGGTATATAATTTCGAAGTAATTTAAATTTATTATATTTTATTTTAATCCGTACGTGTTTCTATGGTTAAATAATATTTATTTTGTCGATATAAGGATATACTTTTGAATGTAAAAGCTGTTTATTTATGTAATAGTTTTACGTTTTTAAAATTATTGGATGAGGAATAAGAAAACTTTTTAAGCTAAAGAAAGAGCATTATTAGTCGTCAAAGAAGACTCCAAACAAATCAAGCGTTACCAATCAGAAATGTCACTAAAAACCAGTGAGTCTAAACGGCTGAGGTAACAATCAATTGTCACGGAAGCAAGCAATATAGACTTAGTCGTATGAATCCGTTGACATTGAAAACGCACGAAAAATGTGGTAACTGGATTTGGGGTGAGGTGAGGCACCCATCGATCCCTGGAAATGAGGCCAGCCCCCGACCTTGAACGTCGCACGAATAGTGCGGGCTACAGCCGAAGGCAGCCGAGGCATTTCATTCATCAGTCGTGTACGACAGCCTTTGATTTCCTAGCCGCCGAATTTTCTAGACGTTAGTTACTTAGTGGGGTAGTGTAAAGATGTTGTTCTAAATTATTATACTATATTAAGTATTTTATACTTGATTTTTTTGGATATTGCAAGCTATAATTTATAGGAATAAGACAATTCCACATAAAATATGTTGAATGTAACCAGTGTCCCAAATCTGAGATTACGCACCTACTTCATAATACTCTAATGAGTATGAACTAAATGAAGTCTGTAATCAATTTTGATCAAAAAAATAAAATTATAATTTATACTATTCTAATACGTTCTTATTTCTAAAAGTAGGTTTTTAGCCACGAAAAAAATATTTTAATAATAACATACATGTCATTGAATAATTCAAACATACGCTAATTGAATGCACCATACTATTATATTGTGTCTATTTACTGTTCAAGACTTCATTTATTACTAATAAATTATGATTGCTTGACACAAAATACAATTTACATTAGCTTAGATATAACAATGAAAGTAATTAGCATAAAACCTTGACAGGTACGCTAGTATTCTAAGACAATGCGGGGTCGCGTTATCAAAGTCAACATTTGCTGTTGCACTACCTTTGGAAATTTCTGCCACCCTAGTACAATTTATTTACTTGCATACAATGCAACGCATATTTATTTGATATAATTTAATGAAGCCTAAATAAATAATTATAAAGTAGTATATTTATTGAAAGTGAAAATATAGGTACGTGTATTAATTTTGAAGGGTTGCCTGGAAGAAGTTACTTTTATTATAGGGCAGCTATTTAAGCATTAATTTAGTCAATATGTCTACATTGTTTAGTAGGTTAGTAAGTTTTCTTAGTGTAAATAAGTCTGTAATGAAAACAAAAGATTGCTACTGTTTAGTTTCTAAGCGTCTAATATATTGTCTTATTGTTATAGACAAACTTGGCAATTGTATAGAAAAACCTAGAACCACAAATTGATATAATTCAATACAATCTACGTACCTACATCTGGGCGGAATGTTCGAAATGTCACCGGGTGACGCAACGCGATAGTGGAACAGTCAATATTTAATATGCAGCCATTGCCTATGCCATTAGTTCTTACGATAACATGCCAAGTTCACTAATGAACAGAGGAAACAATACTACAACTGACGTTACATTCGATATTTGACGCCTCAAGCAGATCTAAGCATCTTTTCGACTAGACATCCTTTTCACTAATGCCATTTTTTTGTTATCCTTGCCATATGTAGCAATGAATTTTTCCAATTATTTTCAAATTAATTTATTATTAAGTAGCGTCGTTTAAATCGATATCTAGGAGAATTGATTCAGGTCTGCTACAGATAAATAAAAAGGAAAATTTTTGAGCACCTGTTTCATAAAACACTGAGTAAGATTATTGTGATTATATTGATTAGATACTGTATAATACACATAATATTTGCCACGCCAAACTCTCAGAAAATGTTAGGTAGTTACGCGTACCAAGTTTTGGAGTAAATAGTCCAATAGGATTTACGTCGCCGCTAATATCATCTAAAAACATAGCTCTTTAGATTATATTCGCGTATCATAAGATTTTTTATCTTAAAGTAATTACAAAATGCTACGACCAATTTTTATAATAAAGATATCGGAACGCACACATACTTACGCGTATATAAGAACGGTGCTAAAAATTATATAATTATTTATCAACCACGTGTAAGCTTAGTATATTATCACTATCGCACTAAATAAATAACACATTTCGCGAACGTTGGTAAATCGTTTGAAACGTCAAAATTTTGCCTCTTCAGTGATAAGCACACAAAGATTCTTATCAACAATATCTATAAACACTGTGATATAATATTATTAGTAATCTTTACTACGGTATAGCTTTGTAATGTTCATTTTAGAATTAGCTGATGTATTTATCTTAGCATTGTTAGAATTGTAAAATTTCAATAGTAAAGAAGTAAAAATTAACAACATTAAGTAAATAGTTGTGTAAAATAATTAATTTGCTAGTTTTAATATTAGTTTTTGTGTAATTCAGACGCACTTAAAACGTCATTGTGCAAAAAATACCGACAAACTACCGAAAACAGATAGCATTTTAATGGCAAGAATCTATCGAAATATATTATCATTATATATATAGAAATTAAATAGATATAGATTGTGCAGAATAAAGAAAAGGATATATAATGTTTAATAATTATATAATCTAATCTTATTTATGTGGTAGTTCTTTCCTAATTGTTCAACAAAGAGTTGTCTGAACTTCTCTGAACTTCAATTCATAGCATAAAAAGTCGCTTACCTAATTCTGTCTGACCCTATATTTGTCAGTCTTTATTTTAAATAAGGGTCCTCTTATTTGACTTGGCTTATACATTGAGAATGTATTCTACAGGTATTCTACTACATTAAAGACCTGTATACCTATCACATTATTGTTTAATATGATTTCCACAACAGAACATCACATTAGTTTAGGCCACTACGTCTCTCGTCAGAAGCGACAAACTCCACCATATTCAAGCATCAATACTTTTTGCATAGCGGAGTAGTGGGAAGGTTATCAGCAGTGATAAGCACTCATCCATCACCGGGTATCTATTACAGAGCAAGACGTGTGCGGAAGATTTGAAATCAACGAACATCTATCACGATCGCAACCGACAGAAGCAAAAACACTTTTTGTGTCAAGTCAATTATACTTAATACGAGTATATTCTTTCGTTGAACTAGATTTTACATTTACGTGCAGAACGCCTGAAAACTGAAAAAGAAAGTCTTAAAAAACTTAGAAATAAAATATTTGATTTTTTCTTTGCGATTTTTTGTGAATTACTATGATAATCGTTTTTAATAAGTTTCATGAGATACATAGTTAATTTGATACAATTTAATAATAATGAAATGTAACGCAAATTTTAGCACTACGGTGACAACATTAACAACTTTAATTACTGAAAGATAATTGGTAATCTAATCGTATGTGATACTACAATCTCAAATGTAAAGTGTTATTTCATAGTTACGTGCTATCTGATAATAAAATATTAAGTTCAATGAGGTTCGAATTTTTCAAAACAATAGGTCGTAATAATTTTGTCATTTCTCTATTTAGGCGTGTCTTCAAGATAGCTGTCGAACAGATAAACCGATTTCCACTTAGTTGCTCTTCTTTGATAGATCAAGAGATAAATGGCAAGATTATTTCAGGTTATGTTAAATATTTACCGATTGAATATTGTAAATAAATTAATATATTTAGGAAGCTAGCAAATTTAAGGATTTATTTATTCTAAGTACTATTTTAAATTTCATTTTTAATATTCTTTTATACTAGCTTTTAAATTTTAGCTCAGAGTTTAAGCTTTAGATTAGTTTTTGTTTGTATACCTATTTACTTTAAAATTCCAGTTCAAAACAAACGTCTCTTTAATAGGTAGTTTGTCTTTTTATATGTAATAAATTATAATACAAATAAAAACTATAATACTGTAATAAAGTCAATTAATTTCGATTCTACTTTATCTGATATCTTGATAATAATTGATGAAAAAATGTAGCAATTTTCTCATATCTAATTATTATAATCATATAAAAAAATTATCAGCAATGAAAAACTTAACGATATCTACTATATAAGTATACACGAACATAATCAATATACAATATTGATATAACATCTCAAGTTATGACTCTACTTCTTACAGTAACAAGATAAAGTAAAAAAACTAAAACCCCACTACGACAAAAAACGACGCTGAAAAAGTATAAAAGTACCCCATGAATACAGGTAAAGTCACAAGCAAATGCTAGTAATATATATATATTCGAAATGTACAAGTGAAGCGCTTTAAAATGATACCAA
>DWAJ01000822.1:0-27689 GCA_018238005.1 Eurema mandarina
ATAAAGCTGAAGAGTTTGTTTGTTTGTTTGAACGCGCTAATCTCAGGATCTACTGGTTCGAATTGAAAAATTCTTTTTTCATTGAATTGACCATTTATCGAGGAAGGCTTTAGGCTACATAACATCACGCTGCGACAAATAGGAGCGAAGATATAATGGAAAATATGGAAAAAACGGGGAACATTATTCATCTTTGAGGGCTTCCTTTGCGTGCGCTGCGAAAACGGTTCAAGATACAAAAATAATATGTATGAAAGAATTATTCCTGTTTAAATGATCTAAAAAAAAGTCCGCGACAGTATATGTCTATCTTTTAAGATTGACTCACTATACCATATTAATAGAAATAGATCCGACGGGGACGAAGTCGCGAGCAACAGCGAGTAATAAATAAAAATATTATAAACAAAAAGCTGCGAGATACGATGAATATAAAGAGATACAGCGATATACTTGTAAGAACCGATACAAATGTTTGCTATTAATCCTAATTTATAACACGTATTCAGATACAACTAGTTCATTTCAACTCTGCCGGCCACGGAGCACTGCAACTATTTCCATTATACATACACATTTATTTGTTCAGTAAGCTGTACAGTGCTTATTTTGAATAATACGCGATATCTCGTCTAACATACAATCTACGCATTGAATGTATTGTTAACAATGGGATAGGGAACCAACTTTTGTCATTACCTTTAAAATATTACCGTAATATACGTGATACGGTGATACCGACTGTATGTGAAGTGATATGTCCTTTTCATTTTAATCGTAAATTGGAATCTGAAAAGGCATGTTGTATAGTTTATAACGGGCCTTTGTTTCTATTACGGATTTTTGTATTAAGCTGTGAATGTAACGAACTAATCGGACCAAGTATTGATTTATAAAGCTTAGCTTTAGTTCTTCGTGATGTTAGTATTACCTAATGACGTAAATATTTCGCAAGAATCCGTATTACGGCCAAAGTTACCTGCCAGAACTATTTCAGTTTCATATTAGTTATAGCGCATTAGTTATTTAGCGATTCAGCAGACGAGAATTAATATCTAAATTACTTAGGAAACCTGGCTTACTAAGGTCATATCTGAACAAGCATTTCATCCATCTAGGTTATAACTTTTTTATTTAAAATTTTACTAATTGAGTTTTTTTATAATATTACGTTCCATATGCATTTGACACACACACACACGGGTGAACTGTATATATTTTTTGCTAATTACGGGAATGAGTCCTTCTCGGATTGTATTGTCAGAAGTCTAAGGAAAATATACTCGACTTTAATAAACGACCTGACGTTTCATGATGTTCTTCAAACTAAATAAACTATAAAGTATGTGCTATCGTAATGTGTTACCAATATGTCTTGCATGCATTTAGTTCGGTAGCCGTGTCGCATCGCGTGACTGAATTCCCGTGGAAGCGTTAATGGTGCCTCGCCTACCTGTCAGATGAGTGTCACAGAGTTCCAACAGGATTTTAGACTGACACAGATTTTGCGAGCCACGTTACTTTTAAAATTTATGGAACTTAAACAAAACTTGTTCATTGGAAATATTATGGTAAGCTGTTTAAACTCTTTCTAAATCGATAAAATTTATGTGAGTTGTATAGAGGAGTAAAACTCGAAAGAAGAATTGAATATATAAATGTTAAATCTAGATAACTTCGTTAAAATTTTTCATACCGATGTAGCTAAAGCATTTTTCCCATCTGTGTATTTTGTTTTGCTATATTTGTAATTCGTTCCAAATTCTCACAACAAGCAATTACATAAACATTACGGCCTCGAGGATAATGATGCTTCATATATTTCGTCAAAACAAAGTAAAGATGAGAAATTGTTTCATAATAACTAATAAGTACTTAATTTTATATACAAATTTAGAAACAATAACAATTTTAGTCCAAATTCAATCTTTGTGACATTAAACATCGACACTAATAATAATCCCAAAAGTTTTCAAATATTCAAGCGGGTCGACGCTTTAAAATAAAACTTGAAAACGTTTAATTCTTTAAACAAAAACATGTAATAAAGTATCAGAATTTCAATAAACATAAAACTTGGGAGAAACGAAACAATTCGTTTACACTTTTAAGAAGAAAATTTCATTTGAAATGAGATATTGTTTGAGTTGATATTTTGGAATTGTTTTCAAATTCCAATCAGGGATTAAAAGCGACTCCGATCTCTCGTCGAATAGAGTTACTCTGAACAAACAAGCGTCAAGTTATTTCCAGGGAACTTTTTAGTGCGATTTGCACGGTTTGCGTCCCTTTACAGTTCACTGGAATTTTGGTACCTATTTTGTACACTGCCGTTGAGTATTGACGTGCCCTGACCCTTTTTAATGGTATGGGAACGGGTATGTTGTTACACTTTGAATTTTAATTACATTCTTATTGTATTTTGTTCTTACTTCGGGTGTATGTGCATTTATACGTGAAACGACTGTTTCAGTATTGATGTAGCGTAGAAAAATATTAAAATGATTATGAAACTTTAACAAAGATTAAAGTAATTGATAATTCAAGTTGATAGTACGTGGTTGGTTGTATTTCGGAGCGCATTGCCCCGCTCGCAATTAAACAACGAATCTAGTCTCAATATCTAAGTTAGTCACCCTCGAGGCTCATCATCTTAGTTTCATGATGGTGTAGAACTTGCTTGTAAGTTCTCAAACGCATGTTTACCGCCTGTTAATTTGACATGACCTTGCTTTTGGCTTGTAATGTGTTCCTTGTTCATGTTATATTTAAGTTTATAGGCACAGTGTTTGCAACTGGAATGAAGTTTTGTAATATTGTACGAGTTTTGGTTAGTAATAATGGTCTTCTGGCACTATTAGAATGAGACATGTATAAATAGTTTTTTTGGGCGTATGTAACAATGACGTCACATTACGATGTTTGGGTGTAAATTTATAATCAACTGTTGCAGTGTTAATAGTGATTAACAATTTAAAACTTCCAATTATTTACCTAACGCTCAAAATTTAATTCATTGGAAAGGTCGTGCTTATTAAACTAATGTCTCGTTAAAAACCTGACTCTGTAAAACGTATTTTTAATTTCACATAAAACCTCTTTGCTCAAAAGCTTAAATAATAATAATAGGGATTCAGTTGAACAATATCCATTCGTTATATAACGCAGGTGTCTTTTATACGACATGGCGTGACTTTAATACTCGCGAACATATTTGATGTTGTACTTTCCGTACTGATAATATTGAAATTACGCTTTTTCCTATAACCCGTAGGACTTCATCAGACTTAATATTAAAGTGTTGAGAGTTATGAATCAAATTTCTTTATATTATTATAACTATAAAGGTAGAGCCGACTTAAATATCTAATTTGAGTTACATTTCATATCTATAAAATTTATTTTATTTTTTGTATTTACAAAAAAGGAGTCACGTGCATTTGAATGTGACTGTTAAACATATTTAACTTATTTTCAAAACGATATTAAGAGTCTGAATCGTAAAAATTCTAGAAGGATGTGAATATATCAATATATCAACTTGGCAACAATATATACCTATTGGCTACAATTGCTTGTTTTGGCATCGGGTTATTTTTGTTATGTTTTCTTTCGGCGTATTGGATGTCCATTATTTCCAACAAGCTAACCTTACAATTTTTGCGAGCAAGTAATTCGGTCCCGACCCATTCGTGGCATTTCACTGGCTCGAATAAAACATTGGAACGTTGCTATAGAGAGTATTGAAGAATAACCACCATTTCTTATTACAATATCTCAAAATTAAGTAGATACCGTATCAATTGGATTTACGAATTTGACATGCTATCATTATTATTTCGAAATACGACAAAAAGTATTTTCCTCGCATTATTATACAATTATAACGAAAACGTTCCTTCTAAAGCGGAATAGAAATGAAGTTCGTCCAATGTAAACTTAAAATAACCTTAAAAAAATTACTACATCAATTACAAGTTACTACATCAGTTACAATTTTCTTGCACATTTTATCAAACATCCGCGTGGTTGCATTGTTGAAGTGTTCTTTTATTTAAATAGTGTTAAGTTCCTTCTAGAAGGAATGTATGTTCATTGAATCCGCGTCAACTCGCTCGGTCACGTGCCGAAGTGCGGGGCGATGTAGCGCGCAACCGCCACTCCACAGTAAAAAGACTCGCCAGAGAGGATTTGAATAATATATAGTAACTCTTTAATTCTTCACTGTACAGAAAGGTGCTATGTTTGTTTAATGGATATTCATCGCTTAGCTTCTTAAGATAGGGTTCAATTTGCCGCAGTGTTGCCAATGCTAATAGCCTCCCCATATGGATGAGGATAGGTATAAATTAAAAAACTGTCTCGCTATTGCAGTGGTCGTTTAACTGCTATAAAGCATTTGGTTTTAAAAATTTAGTAGATACATGTAGTGTAAAATATTCGCAAAAATAATAGTGTCATAAAGTTATGCATTCTGTAATAGCATAACTTATTAATAATCGCTTATACTTTATTGTACAGGGAGTAACTTTAGACATAGGTAGATAAACAAATAATTGATAGTATATGTACGAGATTCTGTTTCATTGTAAAAAAAAAACGTCTATGAGCTTCAAAATTGAGAATTATAAATAAACACGTAAATAAATATGATTTGCAAAAGCAACAGGGGTTATCGCACAAAACCAATGCTTAACAATATGTCTGGCGTATTAGACAATGAAACGAAGCCAAAGATATGAAAGAGTGTCATAAATAAAAGGCTTGGTATAAAAGTGTTCTTTATGAAGTGTCGCCGCAGACGAGGCCGGGCGGCTGATACCTATTTGAAATTCCTGTAATATCAACTAGTGATGTTACATTCGCGATAAGACGTATTGAGCGGATTTGTTATATCGATTGCGAAAATTCAATTTTGACTTTTTACGTATACCATAATTTATCAATCATTTTTTTTATTATAGTTAGGCATACGAATAATGATTTGAATAACACTTGTAATTATAAGTAGAATTTAATTACGTGTAACAAAATACTGAACAAATTTCAAAAATTACTTACTACTACAACCGTTTTAATAATTTTCGTATTACAGCTGCCCAAGAAATAGAATAGATCAGTTAGAGTGGTTGTCGATATAACGAAGACGTAACACATCACTGTAAATATCGGTCAGGCCCGGCACAGAGGGTCGAAGTTGGCGAGGGAGAGTCTAATAAAATATGTAGATTTGATGACTTGTCACATTTTTTGCGACAAATCCGAGATTCAATGTTTTTAGCCTTTTACAGACATTTCACGCTTTTTATTAAGACCTTAATAACAAGTTCCGTTATTCAATATTAGAAATCTTCAGCAGCGTCGATTACATTGTATTGCGTCAGTTTTCTGTTAGGGAGTGATGTTTTTCGCTTTACAGGGTTTGTTCCGTAAAATACAAAATGAAATTCGTATAGGATAGTCTGTTTCGATCGATAGATGAGAAACGTATCTTTCAGAGGTATACAGAATGTTTTACACATAATCTTAACTAGTAATAGACTTACTTTAAATATAGTAGTTTTTTTCCAGTGAAGCGTTTTACATTCTTTAATGCTTGTAGGTTAGGTCAAAAAGAATCTTAAATTTCTATGAAATATTACAGTGGGAAGTCTAACAGCGAACATATTTCAACATTAGAGTGGTCTGCGAATCAATAGTTCAATCGGCAAGTGGCTGCCCATTCTATCAGCGATTAGTTTTGGTCTAGTAGCCACGTGGCCATTACTTGCCTCCAAATGTAGAAGTGATTATTATGACTCAACAATCACTGTTACTAGCACTAAACTTTTATTTATAACTCAACAATAATATTTTATCTTATTTGGCATTAAATTTTATCATAATTCTTAAAAAACGTCTTATCAATGTTACAATCATCAAAATCAATGTTTAACTGTTCAAGTTTTTATAATCCTTCTAACGTTATTTATTTAATATTATAGGGTTATTTCCATTAGTAAAATTTAACATATCGTTACTATGCGTATAGTAGATCCAATTACAATTACACCTACAACGCCACAAACTTCTGCATACAAAATTTTGTAATAGAAGCGTCAGTAAATTAAGTCTTTATATAACTTTATGCTAAATAGCAGTCATACTACTTTTGTTCACTTTTACATTAAATCACTATAATGAGACGTTTATTTTCTACACGATCTGATGCGGTAAATGCGCACATATAAAAATAATGTCACCTAGAATTGCGGACTAGAACCACAGGCAGAATGCACCGTGTTATCATATTGGATTCAGGAGCAGATATCAATTACGATAAAACCACTGCACATTCTAGTCTACTTCGTTTGAATAAGTCGCAGTACGATGAAATTTCTCTCGTCTTTACTCACGTTGAAATTAAATTTACTTTTTCATACTTTAAACTGATCTTTAAGTCTTCAATATGTTACGTAAAATTGTATTGATTCATTTAAATGCATTATGTTATGTAGTATCGAAATAGTAATAATATATTGAATGATGCAAATTTACTTTATCTACACCTAAAACAGGTTTCAAAATACAAACACACGAAATGATTTGGCGGTTCTTTATCTTCAAAAAAACGGATTTGAAATGGGTTATTGTTGTGCTTTTTTATTTTGTCAATTTACAATTATACTTCGATACCTTAAAAATAAATTCTCAATTAGTGTGTTAAGTAAGCTATTTCTTATATCCAATTACGCAAAACCTGTTGCAGAGATAAAGCAAAGCTTGTTACCAAGCTCGCGGATAAAACAATCTAAACAAAAATGCAATTCGCATTTAAATGTCCGCTTCAATCCATCCACGACTCACCAGTGAAGAATCGGCCGAGGTCCATTATGATAATGAAAGTGACTCCCGTTTGTCTTAAAGTCGTAGCTCAATTTGCAAGGCGAGAGATAAACGCTGTTAAACTGTCGAAGTTTGTGACAAAGCCTGAATAATGCAGATTACACTGAGAAAAATACGGCCGCAGTCAAATCTGCATATTTTATTGGTCCTTTTTCCGCATCCTTTATTCACATCGCTCGCTCGTCCAAACTCCGAACCATCCGCTGGGGACGTGTCTTTATAAAACTGTGACGATTTTTCTCTTGCTACTCATTCCGAGCGATAAGGTGAGAGAGATTTATTTTCTTAATTGGTATAGTACCTATAGATCGTAATGTTTTGTTTTCCCCATGAAATGCGTTATGCCTTTAGATGTTATAATGATTATAAATTATATTTTCACAATAAATTGTGTACAATTATACGACATTTCTACTATTTGTTGTATTACCTAAAGTTAAATTTCATCATTCCTTTAATTTCTATAACTTCACTAATAATTTACGGGTAGACTGGATAGAGATCATTTTTAAATAATGTGGAACTAAGTGATTCATCTTTACAATTAAACTTGGGTTTTAATATGGATTATCTTACAAATGGTTTAAATAATTATAAGATAATATTAACTAAATAATTACTAGTCGGATGAAGGGATAAGGATCTGCTGTTCCAATTCCCTACAAAATGCCTAACATGGCAGTGTAACAGATTTAATATAATTAGCTTTCCGTCTAAGATTACGTGAGTGTCGACTCCAAAATTAATGGAAATAGGTCGTCTTATCCTACGCCTTTTGTTAACCCGGAAATCAAATCTTAGCTTAATTTTGATTTATAACTAGATTAAAAAAACAAAAATAACCATTAAAATATTAATTTGTAAAAGTGTCAATGAAACTTTTTTATCAGATAAACTATTACAACTATTTTTTGTCTGCTTTTTGGGTCATTTCAGCACAAGTGAAGCAAATAATTGTTATCATTATTATTTAAATGATAACTGAAGTCAAAAATTTACGTAGCTATCGCATACGTTTATAACGAATTTATTTACAAAGTACCCACATCAGATTCTTACTATATGTCACTAAAATATTTAAGGGTCACGAACATAATATAAGGAAATACTCTCTCAAAACTATCAAATCTTTGATGTCTGGGATAATCGTATTTTTCGACTTGTGATCATTATTGAGGAATTTGCCTAAAGGTAAAAGATAAAAGTATAAAGTTATATATATCCGCTATTTTAATATGACTTTTGAAGTAATATAAAGATTGTAACTGTTATTTCAATTAAGATTACGGATTTGTATTAAAACTAGCTGTGTTAATGTTTCGCGCTCCCGTAAGTATAAACTACATTGTAATGTTAATTTTGTTATTTACTTTAAATTATGTTATTTAGTAACGAGTGATAGTATAAATGTAGTTTAATCTTATAACGTGTTCCAACAAGGAAAAAAACAAACTTTTTAACATTATTTATTTAAAATTATACGCATAGTGTTCTAAATGAAATTATAACAATTATTGGAAGTTTCTATGATGACGCTAGTTTATTAATCTTAATAATTTAAGAGCGCTAAAGAGAAAAAAACAAAAATCTACAATAAATTTAAGAATTACAAAGTATTTATGAGATAAACAAACCTGTTTTTATGGCAGTGTTTTTAAAAACATTTTCTTTCCAACGATGTTTGTAACAAAATCGCTGATTGTATTCATGCATTGATATCTCGGTTATTAAAATAAAATCTTCTCACTTGTTAAGCGTATAATTTCAAAAGAATCCTTTTTGAGGGATTTTTGGCGGTTTCGTTCTTTCATGCGCCACTTCTGTCTACATTTCTCTTTATCTCTGAAATCTTCACTCAAAGGGCGAGTCTGAAACGCTCAAGGGCATTATTTATCTGATTATTTCTTTTATACCGCATTCGTAGCTTAACATTAAGACTAAAATAAAAAATCACAAAAGAATCACCTTCATTGTTACATGAACATCATATTTTAAAAATGGAGATACATCTCGTGTTCATCGACAATAGAAAAATAGAAAAATACAAAGTATAGACTATAGTCTATATATCGTATAGTCTTAGTATAGTATGCCCTAAAGGGCAATAGAGTATTATAAAACTTTTATTTTTTACACAAAAATAACTGGTAGAACTTAATAATTGATATCTAAATTATCAAAAATATTCCATTTGAAACGAAATCATGTTTCATTCCTATATTATTTATTTATTTATTCGTAGACGAGGCAGTTTTATATCGATTAGGCTTGAATCGTTTTATGTTCAGTGAAGCTAACCGTTGGGTTTTTGGTGCTATTAGCCCTGTATAAATAATGTCCGACATGTTTCGAAGGATTACGATATAGCTTGTACGGCTGATGAAGGTCCATCCACATAGACATTATATTACTTTTAAAGCTCACCACACGTCAGTCTTCCTTTTGTTTAAATTTTTGGATCCACAATAGTGCTAGAATAATAGGATTACATTTATCAAAATAAAACAAAAAAATATATGCCTATGTAAAAAAATTGTATATGGCAACCTACAATTTTTTTTTCATTCTGTTTTCAAAAATAGAACTTGTCATCGACAACATTGTGGAAAAAAGATAAGCAACAGTGCAGTTTAGTGAATAATGTGAAATTACGTGAATATGTATTTAGATTACTAAAAAGCTGTGTTTCATAGTTGTAGTAGTAGTGACATATAAGTTGACACAGTCATAGAAAACTTTTTATACTAAATCATAACCTAGCGGATTATTTTTCTCAGTCACGAAAATATATCGACAGGCTCCGCAAATTTCTTAAGTTTGACGTTTCAAGGTCTTCCCAAGTCTGGCGATTGCGATTGTCATCAGATTTGGACGATTAAGCGTATTCATGGCGTTTACGTTGTCGGAGATGTGTCGAGATGCAACAGGAGCGCGATTGGAGGCGGCGCGCGCGTGCGCCGTAGCGCGCGGGTCGCGAGGGTCGCGGGCGGCACGCAGTCTCCACGCTCCATGTTAATGAATCGCCGCTACCCGGCCCTGTCGCTGCGTTCAAACACTCGCGCGGCCCAAGTTACTCCCGTCTCCCCGCGCCCTCTCGCGACTACTGTTGTGCGGCTGTCAATGTGAGGTAAGTGCATTTATCACTAACTTTCTTTTGTTTTCATAATAAATTATCCAACTTGCGAACTTCAGACAACTTTTAACTTCATTCAGATGCTTTCAAACAAAGTTCATAAATGCAATATAGGAAGCGTTCACTTCTCAAATTTTATTTAGTACGCGTACATAACAGATGAATTGGTGATTTTATGTTTGTGAAGATTTTAGAGGTGTATTTTTATATTGCCGAAAGTGTGAGGGTGCTTTTAATTTAGATTTGACTTGGTGCTGCTTTTGTTCGTATCCACAAAGAACTTGTCAGTGTTACTGCTGAGATGAATGAAGTGTCGATGAATAAAAAGTCTTGGCTGACGGTAACCGTAAAAAATAATCGACAATAGTCGCTCTGACAACGTTTTGATGTAGGTCTGCTTCCTCTGTCTATTGTAGCCAATAATAACGAACCTTATTTTTCTGCCAGCTTTTAAAAATTGAACAAACGTGTTCGAGTTATTGAAACAAGTTTTAATTATATGACAAATAAGATTAGTATTAAAGTGAATTCTATTTTATTTTACTTACTATTCACAACAGTAACGCTGTCGTAGTAGGAAAACATGCATTTTTATTACAAAATACAAACGTTCTTTGCTTGCATATTTCGTTGCCTCTATTAAGATAAACAGTTTAATAATTGTTTTATTGGATTTTAGTATTTGCAAATTGATTAAAATTTGACCAATATACTCTGCACTTATTTTTTCTACAGTTCTATGTTAGTCCGTAGAGCGTTATCTAGTCGTATTGTTTATCTAACTACGGAAACTCGTCTGTGTACCTACATCCTTCCAAAGTTTTTTCTCCTGCTATGAGCAAACCGATTCCAAAAAAGGAGAGTTTTATCTAACAAGTACAGTTGGATTGGATAACATTTTAGAATGTTGATCGTGATTTACATTTTCACATGCCTGAATTTCTTAAAACAGCGTATTTTTCGATGTCACAGCTTGTATGATTAATAATAAATGCTCAAAGTACAACAGCGAAGACAAATTCTAAGTTTGAGTGTGTGTAAAGAAAAAATCTTTCGTCGTATTGTTCAATATATAAAAGGACTTATGCTGTAATTCATAATGCGATATACACAGAATCTGAACACCGTTAGCTTTTCATAAGAAGATTAAGTTTTTATAACGCAGTCGCCATTGAAGTTTAGCGAAGTAGCATCTGGCCTGTTAACCCGTTTAGAGCTAACAAAAAAAATCTGGAATAATGTGAAATGTATGCAGCACTTAGTTGTGCTCGGAACAAAAACATTTCGCTGAATACTCGCTGTAACATCTAGTAGCTACTCGAACATCTTGGAAGAATCGTTTCGTATAATACATCTGAGAAATACATTCTTTTTGTTATCTGTTATTATTGTTTTCTTATGATATACCTATTATACTATTAAATTGAATTTTGATCTTGTTGATTGTAGTAAGAACTTAATGGTTTCGCTATTATTATTAGTTTGTTATATACGATGTTTTTCTCCTAATAAGAAACCTTGTATCGTTTTAAATAGCTTACTGGTATATATAGTATTATTTGTCATATAATTATATGGCAGCTGACCAAAGCTGAGCTTACTGATAACTTTAAACCCGTTTTGACTTTGTAAAACACTTGAAAACATTTCCATGAATCCTCGTTAGAAAACCGCTTAGATATATGAAAAAAAACATCAAAGTGACTCTACCCGTATAGCAGGTACGGTGTAGCACTGTAGCCAGACAGACCAGATAGAAGAACACATATAGTTAAACTTATAATCTACAGTTATATGGAAAAATGTGTGAATCTATTACATACATCTTCAAAAGTCAATAGAAAGACACATTATATATAATATGCATAAAAATTTCATATATGCATAACTAAGAAATGTTACTGTATGTTTTTTTGTCAATAAAGTGTTTTTATTTTTATTTTTTTAAACAGTATTAATAGCCGTAACATAGCTATTTGGATTTAAGATTCATTTTAATTTACGTGAAATATATGTATAGGTACACTTAACATGTGCATTCGATGTAGAAAAGAGCACGCCTCTAACATACTCAACGTCAATACTGTCTTCATGGAACAAATTCCAGTGTATTTCCAATTTCTAAATTAAATAAGAAGATTGAACACGAATCCTATTCCTATAAAATTTTATCTATATAAAATTTAATGAATTTAATCTATAACTCTGGGACGTGGATTAAATATTAAGCTGCTGGTCGATCTTTAATCTATGAAGAAAGCCTGTCAACAGTTCCTTAGATGTACAACGATTAATGTTTTGTGGCAACACGACCTCAATGTTTTAATATTCAGGCTGAATTTTATTGTTCTGTGTTAATATTTGGAGCCTCCTCTTAATGAAATTCGGAAACACTAGAACGAAGCCCTCTTTATAAGAATACTATAATCATCCTAAATGTTAAACGTCATTTAGCTGCTATCATATTTTTGCTTATGTAAAAATAATGATAAAGTAACTAAAATTGATAACGTTTCAATTTTGTGTATATTTTTGCAACGTTAGCGTTTAAGGTTTTATTAAACGAGACATACCAATTCGATATTAATTAAGCAAACTTAAGATTGAGAAAATGTTTGTTGATTATTTCGAAGGCTGTATTTTGCTTTATTATAAAGAGCCGTTAGGAATAAGTTGGTCCATAAAAGTTGTTCTTTGGGAGCGATCATTAATTATAAACGTTATTCGAAAACGGTTATCAATGATCCGGTTTAAATGATATTAAAGTAACTACGCTTATGACGCTTTAATTTGACTAATAAATTAATTGTAACATTAAATAAATTATCATCTTCTTCAATAAATAACTATGTAAACACATTACAATACAGACAAATGTCATTAAATCGTTTATTGGAATTTCTCATGGTTCGTAAAAAAAAGAAAAAGGGTTTTATTCATAATGCTATATAAGTAATCACTCTATAATAAATACAAGATTTAATGGAATGTAATATTCTAATGTAAATATAAAATATAATCTTACATGAAATTAATAGATATATGAAAACAATATGAATATGTATATGTTTCATGTTGACGTCTAAGTCTACCAATAAACGTTAACAGTATCGAAACAAAACATTATTCTGAGAGATTTCAGTGCTGTTTCATTTTGGTTTATGCAAATATTAGTACCTATCGGGGTTTGGCGGGAACAGAATCATTTTGATAAAACGTTGCACAATTTCCGCCCGTGGTCACGGCGAGGAGCGTTGATTACAATGATAAAGTGCCTACCATTCAATATAGATTTTACGTCCTTTGTCAAGCTTTTCATGATTTTGATCGTCACAATGTTTTAGTTTAATTATACTGTAAAACCTAATTTTGCAACGAATTTCGAATGACAAAGCTGTAGTGTTAATTTTGTTATGTTAAATTTTTATAACTATAAATTTATAACTTATATTATGTTTTATTGTTTGCAATGTACCATATCTACGGTTCATAAATGTTATCCTGAAATAAAAGTACTAACCTAAAACATTTTGTCTAAATTTAACTTCGCAGTGATAGCGTTATCAAGACCATACAATTTTTTAAACAGGATAAAAATATCTTGATATTTTTATAGTATTTAAAAGTATTTCTTGTCTTCATAATTTAATAAACAATAATTGATTTGGATGAAACCTATAAAGCATCTCAAAAATATTGCAATAATTATTTAATTAAATAAAATATGAAGGCTTCAAGTCTTTTATGTATGAATACGTTTCATCCTGCGGGAGACTTCTCTTTAAAGCAGGTAATAATTGAAATATATGAGATATACGTATCATAATATAATGTAATCTTATATTTAAGTATGTTTTGTTTAAGACTTTGCCGAGGCATATCGAATTATGTTGACGGAACAACTCTCTTCAGCTCGAGTTTCGTAGGGCAATTTAAGTATTATTATACTTACAAATAACAACGCGATAGGCATTAACGAGAATTTCCGTCGCGTAAATAATAACATAAAGATTTTCCAATACATGTACCAAATAACAGGCCCTCGGGCGTGCGCCCGACACCGGGTAATTCCACCAAATACGACCTCCGTTTCTCCCAGTTTACTGGAAAAATATGATGCACACACATTATTACATTTTGTACGTTCAATAGGCTCGTTATTATGTGATAGCGAAACATGCTTTCGGTCTCTTTGCCATTTATTCTTTGGAGACATAAGACTTTGAGCCATGGAACGCTAAGCAATTTAACCGCTACATTTATTTTAATAAAATATCTGCGAATATAACACATGGTAAAAATAAGACAAGTTTTAAGTAGTTGAACTTCGACATTGGACTAATACCTTTTCATAATATTTAATAACAATAATGTAATACTATTGAACTCTTTCATATTATAATTTACCATAATTCAGGATATTATGACTTAACACATTAATAAATTTAAACACTAAAAAAGTTTTTATGCCATTCATTATTTCAATATGTGGTTAACATATCAATTTGTCATTTGTTTGACGCTTTTATTACAAAATTCCGACTAAAATAAATAATAACGTTAAAATCTAATATATTCTGCGTTCTAAATATAAAATCTTATATCTCTTCATTTTCGTCAATATACGTAAACGAGGAATGTTCGAAATTGCTTTAAGGGACGATTAGAATGTGATTTTAGGAATACGCCGTTGGCGTAACTGAAAAAAACATCATAGCCCTCGCTGCAAGTAATAAATTATTCCCATGTCGAAGCACATAATGGAAAACAGAGTCCTATAATGAATGCCAATGGAATACAATTCTGTTAAATGATTTATCGTTTCGCCCTATAATTGAGTTAGATTATTAAGGCAATAATATTTTTAAAACAAACAACACACAATATACATAACGTACGTCAAATTAAATGTTTGAAGCCATAACAAGTAATGTTAATTAAAATGAAACGTGATATGTAATAAGTTACATTGTTTATCGCTTTCTTGCGTCTTTCTACGAGGTAATTAATAAATAATTGGTTGACGGAGATTGACGGAACATATAGGAAAAATGGACTGTTTAATTATAACGTGTTTTAAATATTACTAATTGAAGCGTAGGAGTTATGAGTAATAAAACAAGCTACAGTAGCTGATAGTATTTCGTTGTCAATGAAGCTTCAAGCAGTTATCCTCTAGTCATCGTTTATAAAGCAGGGTTTTGCAATTCTCAAATATATTTCAATTGATTCAGTACATTTGTCGGTGACACTGTGCAGTAAAGCGATGATTGTTTTATTACACATATGGATCACCCCGGATCAAGTGGCGGTCCAATATTTGGGCAGCACTTGGCCACCAGTGAGCGATGACCGAGACTTTCCAATAAATGAAATTTTGCTTCAATTCAAACATTTTGTTACATTATGATCTTTGTAATTGAACTATAAAAAAATGTAATATAGTTATTTATTTTGAAAGGCAGTTTAAAAAAACATCTATGTCTTAACTCTTAGGTGGGTTCTTAGTAGAAGGGTTTGTACTTAAAAGTAAGACTAGCTAATAATATCTGGTTTCGTTGATCTTCTTTACATTGTAGGGATAAACCTTTTTTGCATGCAGGTGACAGATTGCTAGTTCTTTTTTTAAACTTTTGTTAAAGGATTCACTTAATTGAATGAGAATTTAAGGGAATTGTCGGTTAACGAGCGAAGTTTTCACCGCAATGGATGTAATTAATTGAGAACTTTTTTAACTTTGTCACAGTTTGCGACTTAGTTGAATTCCAAATACCTTTTTACTTTTCCCTAATACCTACCTGCGTGAGGAACGCTGAATTGTTCTTAACAATATTTTCCGGTCACTGTCTAGCACAGGTTTCTTATTTTGTTCTGCTTAAGTTGATGCCGGCGTAATAACTCAACATTGTAAGCTTAGCTGTTTATTCATTTTTAATAAAAATATTATTTCATATAAAACATGAAAACACACATAAATATATAAAATACAACGTTTGAGCGTCATAAATGTTAATGTTTTTAAAAACGTACGTGATTATATTCCTAATTATATGCGTTCAAGTGTTTACAACATGTGAATGTGTAAACATAAATACGCTGAATATTCCATATAAAAGCGGTTTCCTTCACCTGCCCTTCAGACGCACAAAGAGTACACAGATAAGCTAATTACTTACTATGATTAAGCGGTGGCTGCGTAGAAATTTTTACGAAAATTTTCGTAGACTGCCATTCTGAATAATGGGTATACGTCTACCACAATGGTAGTAATTAAACAGACAATTTAACTTTTTAATTGTGAATTAAGAAAGCTCGAGTTCAAAGAACATGAGCTATGCAATTAATTGTATGGAAAGGTTATTGTCACTACGGACCAGACTGAATAGCGAATACCTGCTCGCGATTTAATGTGAATTCAATTTAATATATCACGGTTAGTTTTAAAATACATATTGGAAGGCTTATTTGAATTTAAAGATTCTTCAGACGATTTTTATAACACGCCTTGTGTTTCATTTTACATAATGTAAAATAGGTATTTTTAATAATTGAAAAAGGTCTAAAAACATTTCAGTTACGATGAAAATGTTAAACATTGGGCGCTAAATTAATAGTTAAAATGTGTATTAAATATTCATTATCGTCAAAACATTTAAGATTGTTTTAAGAGAAGCTACTTTTATATATATGAGCGATACAACGAAATCTGTAAACTAGAGGCAGTTTGAAGTTATTTCTAGCTAAAGTGTGTAGTAATAACGTTACCTTGGCGTCTGGCCAGGATAGACTTTAGAACCCCCTTTAAATTTTAGCCGATATTTAATTTTCGTGAATTGCGATATCGCTGTCATTTTCAGCTCTCGCATTTGAAGGAATTCTTGCATAGGAATAATAAATAATGAATTAACTTAAAGGAAAACTCTTTGTATTCGTAGAAAACGTCTTAAAAATGCAAGATAAGCTGGTAACGTTGAAAGAAAAGGATAATTTGATCATTATAAAATGATTATTACATAAATAACACGTTTAATGGATAGCGTGTTTGCTAATAAGCTGCAAGCTTGGCTAGGTATTATTACTTCCGCGTATCTCGATATAGCATGAATAACAATAGTTCTAAATGTATTTACTGTCACTTAATGTAATCAGAATTTGAGGATGAGCATAGACAATGTAAATACGACAATAGGACGCGGAGTGGAGGTTGGTTAGACTCGTATCAGTGGCTTGGCACTCGCGAGATAACTGAACACGCCGTCTTTGTATACAAATGTAAAATTATTGAGCTCTTGGATGCCATATATGTACATTGTACATATCTTCTATTACGTTACGTTATCAAAGTCATAATAAAACATTTCCACTTTCACTTCATTGATGGGTGCATTGCTTGGTCATTGTCAGATCTTGTCAATTAAAACTATTGATTTTAGTTCATTCGCGTCGCTTTGTTTTTCACTGAGAAACATTTATTTTACACTCGTTCATTTTTATTAATGTCTGCGTAAAACGTTCATTCTTTCATTTTTTGCTAGCAAATTTTTCGTGCATATTTCAAGGGGAATTAAATTGTTCGAAACTTTGTTGGACAGTTTGTCGAATGAGAGTAATCGAATGACAGTTCGCGTTAGAGTTTTATAGATGACACGAAGCAGTGAATGTAAATTGTGTTTTAAACGGGACGTGATAAAGTTACCGCGTAGTAAAAAGAGCATTGAATTTTATAAGGCCTTTAGAAGAGGCCGGAAGGCAATCCCGTAAATCTCTATTTGTCGCAACTAAAACAGGTCACGGTGGAAGGCTATTACGTTCCCTAAATACTGCCGAAGTCTCTGTAGAGCGCTCTAATCCACTTGGAGCGGGCTGGTGTCAAACGCAGGGTAGGGTTGTTTGTATTGTTTATTGTCGCGACGCCTGTTCTACGGCAAAGACACTGCCGTCGCATGTTACCACACTGAACGCGTTTCAATCGATTGTGCCAAGTGGCATATCCTCAAAGCGATCATTCTGTGGACTGATTTATTGTTATATTCCACTTCCACATTTCTGTCTTTGATATTATTGAAATATCTTACCATCATACGAGTTTGGTATTTTAAAATGTTGTTTGTAAGTTTGTAAATAATACTGGAGGTGTTTAACATTGTAAAACGTGTCTCAGGCTTTTTTTTACGAGGTGGAATCTCCTTACGTATCTCCCTTAGAGCATTTTGATAGGTAATGTCAGGTTCACATTGAGTTCTACCCGCTAAAACTTCCGCTCTTCTTCCACACATCACACGGCATGTTTACGGAGATGCCGTAACATTCTTCCGCAACATATACGGTACATCATATACATAAAGTCCCTGAAAGAAGTATGTTGTTTGCGAGTAACAAGCAACAAAATATGGCCGTCTGAAACCACACTTGACTTGGAATACGCTTGACTACCAAAACGCGACCGCGCTCAGAGCGATCAAGGCGAATTCCTATATGGAACTACGGTACAACTTTTGAGACGTAGAAGTCGCAGGTTGATCATATTTCACAGAAGCGTATTGACACGATGTGTACCTTGAGAGAAAACTCTCTATGAAGAAGCTTAATATGGTGTTTTATGCCGAGAATAAAACGCCATTTTAAGCTTCATCATTGCTATATGTCCGAGGATTGCTTTAAAAAGCATCTACTGCTTACAGGTGAAATAAGGCTTAAAATACACCCCTAATTATTTTTTAAATATTTTCCCAAACTCAAGTAATCCCACCAAATATCAATGTATTATTCTAAATAATGCGAAAATAGATCTATCTCACAATTAATAGTTATTGTCATCATAGTTGTATCACATAATATATTTGTTATAACCTCACGATTCATTTGTTTAAAAAATGTTATTTTATGAAAAAAAAACAAATGATCGTTTGAAACAATGTAGCAACAGAACGGCAATCATTCCCGTTTTATCTGAGTTTGTTCACGCCACGCGCGGAAACTGTTGTAATAAAAAACTACCCACGGCATGTAACATGGTATTCACTGTACTTGCGAAGCTTATTGTATTCATTATTCAGTATTATATGAATAAATGGAGCTTAGTAGTAGCAGTCGTCTCGGTATTATGTACCGTAAGAGCTTTTGATTTAAACTAACGCTACTTTAGCTGTTTCGTTTTAATCTCCAACTAAATAAGTTGGATAGTGTCATAGTATGTTCTTAAATGGAATCTAGATATATATTGAAATATATGTTGATAAATATCGTAATTGTATTCATAAAAAGTATCTTTGTTTTATATAAAGCTGAAGTGTAATATCTTGATCTATTTACACTAGTTTTAGTAATTATAATAAATACAGATAATACCTACCATATTTTGTACGAATTTAATTTAAAGCCTCACGGATATTCATCCGTATTTCTTTGAGAGTTAATCAACGTCTCTGATGAATTCAATTGCTATGAGAATATTATACTCAGATTCATTTCTAAGAAAGTCATCGATAAATGTATTTCACTACTTATTTGTTAAAACATTATCTTTTGTTTCAGATGTGACAGCAATATGAGATATGATTAAAAAATGACAATAATCAGACAATACTTAGAATAACGCATACTGATAATATATTTGCTATGTACATACACGCAAAGACAACAGAATTTTAATTTCCTGAAGAGTATTATGGTATTATAACGGACGAAATGTGAGATAGAGCTGGTTGAGATCAAATGTCTGTTGACATTATGGCTGCGGAGGTACTGAGGCGTACGCGAGCCGTTGCCATGGAAACCGGAGGGCTCCCGCTGGTTTCAACGTTTGCGCTTCTTACTATAGTAGCGGGTAAGTTTACCACCAATCTTATTGTTTTTATAAGTTAATATGTTTCAAATTTTCTAGGATTTACTAAAGCAAAATTTCATACAAGTAGATATATATATGTTAAATTGGCGTATAACGATCTCTTTATGATATTAAAATTTAATTTTATGCAATTTTAAATTGTTCCCATGTAAATTTTACGTCGGCCCAATGCTCCGGTGTAGCATGAATGATTAATTTTTCACGATACTTATCCCAATAACTTATTTTTGAGGGAAAATATACAATTTGAGATTGTGTAAAAATCGGCGTTAATGGGGTTAGCATATTTATCGATATACTAGTAGGTTTATTTACACATTATTATAGAGATAGACTAGAATTATAATATATAGAAAAATACTACAAATATATCGAGGATTATTAATAATACCTTTTGCTGTTTGGAAAGACTTAGTTTATTTTAGAATTCAGTCTAAACGTACTGTAAAAGCTAGCCCGATGAAAGGCTTAATATCTGGTACGGTGGGTGCCTCTTTACGCCTCTTTGAAAACATTAATTTTCTCTTCCTGCCACCGAATAAATTAATGTGACTGCTACTAAATCTTTTCTTGAAAGTCACCGGCCAGTGTTCATTCTCATCGCTCGCCACATCCTTTACAAAGGTGTTTTAATTTTATAATCAACGTAGCAATTTAGCTTTTAATCTTCTAAATGGTATCTTTCTGCTATTTTAATTACTAAATAGAATAGAAATTAAAGAAGGAATTGAACGATTTTTTTTAGAACTAGCGACCCGCCTGGCTTTGATCGCATATATTTGATTGAATTACTTTATATATTGAAAGAAACCGCATGAGAATCGGTTGCGTAGTTTAAAAGATCTAAGCACATATATAGGGATATAAGGATAGATAAAGCGACTTTGTTTCATACTATGTAGTGATATATGTCTGAATAAGAGTGCTTTAAGAATGAAAGCTTTGAACGATGAAGCTTACCTAACATACATGATCGAACAAATTGTTGCGCTTTATTGACTGTCTACGCGGCTGCAGTTAAAAGCGATGCCGACCCAGATTCTCTCACGTTGTCGGCATGCTTTCGCTGACGTTAGAACGTCCGTAACCTAGCAGATTCCTAGTTTAATTGAAAACACTTTAAACGTTTCTTTTAATTGCTTAAAACCTTTCACGAACATCAACGATACCTTTCCACAATGTATTTACCCGGCGGTCGCAACGTTATACAGTTTGGGGAACAATAAAATTAGCACTCGATAACAGCTAATCATTGCATTATCACTATGGGAATTACGAGCGTGTGATGAATTTAATGCAATTCTATCAGAATGTAATTACAGACGCCGATGGGCGCAAAATACTGAATAATTGGAATACGTAATCGAATGGAGCTCCAATGAAATACGAAATGTTTACAAATATATTTTATATGGTCGACTGTTTTTAGTCTGCTTGTTAAAATTGTTTGTTTTTAATATTTGCTTTTTTAAATTACTTTTCCATATGAATATTAAAATATAGGAAAAGCTCTATTTTAAAAATATATTTTGCAATATCCATAGTGTTTTATACTGTGTACCAAATTATGAAATTTGGTACACAGATTTGGTACCTTTAAACTGGAAAAGGGGTTTTTTTTTAATATTATGAAGGTAATTATAATAGGATAATTAGGGGTTAAAGTTTATAGGAAAGTCCATACGCGATGAGTCGCGGGCAACAGCTAGTAAGTAATAAGGAAAAACATTTCATTCAATATTCACCCCTTTTTCACAATATATTAAAATGCACTTTTCTCCGCGACAAACTGAAAGTTATATAAATTGTATTAAATTATACCAAGTAGTAAATGGATATCAAGATAAACGGTCCCGCCATTAAACTTAGTGGTGGCCGGTGTTACAGTTATTAATTTTCATTCGGTGCGAACGCGCTTATATGAAAAAACTTTGACGCGACATTTTTGACATGGGGTAGATTAACTGCCGCTATCGTTTAAAACTACGAATAAAATATAAGGGGAAAATATTATATTTTTATACTGGTTTTATTGTTTTTTGCTGGTATTGCTGTCATGCTTTTGTATAGGTTTTTAATTTATTTGCTTACGAACAAATACGTTATCACAGATTTATGATACTATATTATGTTTTGTTTTTCTATATTATGTTATATGCCGGTACTTAAACAGACAAGAGACATGATAAGTAGAATGTACCTAATCTTTCTTTACTTTATTAAATTCTTAAACTATTCTATAAGATTTATGAACTAACGGTATTTTGTGAGGAAAGGTAAACATGTGGCAATAGATATTGACAAACGCCACAGGCTTACCAAGTAAACATTGACCTTACAAACTGTGATTAGAAGATAGATAACACCAATCTCAAGAGTTTGGAGACACTTCGATAACATGCCGTTCTCACTCCGGTAATCATTTTATAATATAAACTAATAACAGCCAATGAAGATAGAAACAATATTTAATTAACAAATAAGATTCTTATTTGAGTACTACTCAAAAGCAGAAATACTAGTATAATAGATTAAAGTCTGTAATAATTCTTTATACTTTATATATATATCAAATAAATATACATATAATTTAAGTTCATATCAACCTGCAGTCCGGAAACTCATTAACTGGCAGTGAGTTGACACAATTTTAATTTTATATTCATTTAATGAGTTACTATTTCATTGAAATGATTTATTAAATATTAATACTTTATCGCATCGTTAAGCAGACGTATTTTAAACGATAGACGATTAATTTTGTTGTTGAAATCTTTATTGGCCATTCTACAATGTTAACGTTGATTCATTTTTCAGGAATATACTACTACAATAATACATGTCAATCTAAAACCGACGCTAACCCTACATTAAAAGGCTTACTTAGAGTAGATAGAGAAACAAATTAGACATTATTCTTTTTAAAATAGGAGTTGTAAACAAGTAACAGAATCTGTATACATCCCAAATTAAGATAGAATTTATTTTTCAGTACTAATTACTCCTAGTTACATAGTTTGAATTGAAGTCATTTATTGAAGCATTGCATTTCTTGACACTGACCTTTATAGGTAAGAAACTCATTTGTAGGTGTGTCTCACCGTGCAGGGAAAGTTCATAGTTATCTCACTGTTACAACCATGTTCTCGGAGAAGAGGTCAATTACCTTTAACTCCATTGACTTAACAGAAGAAAATAACACAAACTTAGGCCTTAACGACTATAGTTGCGAATAGTTTATAGATCATAATATCGAGGCCGGGTAAATCTTAGTTCTGTACAATCGGAAGGCGGACAGACTGTCTAACTAGAATTTGTGTCAGAGTAGCACATTGTAGGAATAACTGGCAGATAGTATATTAGCTCGGATCTAAAGTTCTATAACTCGCAAACGAGATGCTTATACTGGGAACACTTTTAATAGTTTGTAACAGTAGCTTCGATACGCTTTGTTAATATAATAGCTATTATGAAATCTGTTACGTGAATTGTGCCTGGTTTTGATATGTGTCAAGCTCAGAATCCTACTTATCCTATCATATCCTACTAATACTATAAATGTGAAAGTTTGTGAGAATGTATGTATTTCACGCAAAAACGGCTGGACTGATTTAGTTGAAATTTGGTATAGGATGTGATAATATGTTGTTCGCTGTTATTCCGGGAACAGGAAACTGCTAGTACAGAATAAACCTGTATTCTGAGGGATCACGATAGTCCTTGACAATGTATTTCAACATATTTTTTCCAATGCCAAACGAGTAAGCAGTTTTATTGAAGTACATACATGAAAACCATCAAAGCAGGATAATAGAATTGAATTACGTAAATTCACATGCTTAACCACAGTAATTGATATAGAAAGGCTGAAACTCATAGTTGCATAGGTCTAATTGATGCGGGCTGAATAACGATGCCTGATCACTACTCCGCTCGCATCCTGGTAATTTTGACAGGCCAGATAAAGCGATATTTAATCGACGTAATTTTACAGCAGACCCTTTTGTTTACGAAGCACGGATCTCGACGAGCCAGTCTGAAATTAATAAGCTTTTGTTTTATTTCGTCGATATAAACCTACTGTATTTGGACTGCAAATAATACATTTCAATTTAATGGAATGCAGTTTTTTGCATTTGGGGTTTGTGTCTGTTACGTAACAAGACATTAACTTTCTTCACACAAACACATAATATATAGTATTTGTTATATCAATAAATTATATTAAGAAACTTCTTCAACATATTCAATTTTTGATAAAGTTAGGTTTTACAGTATTATTTTTATACAATGTAAGTTCAGTCAATCAGTGTAAGTTGATTAAATAAATATTTCGAAGATTTCTATTCACGGTGTTTTGTATAGTATTTCAATCAAAAGCGGCAAAAATTGCGGACATTTCAAAATAAAAACATTTGAGTTTTGCACGTATATTGCACATATCAATAATTCCACTAGTTGAATTTCAAACACCAAAAGTTTTATATACAGAAAATGGGACATCAAATAGATACGCGCCTAGTACACATCAAAAGGATGATGAGAAAAAATATCCATAACTTTGTTATTAACCCACTGAAAATTTAATGTATTTTAAAACAATATACTATGGCTACGAAACCATCACAAAAAAAACAACGTGTTCCGAACTTTCATTAAATACTTCCAAAATATTCATAGAAATACGGCTTACATAAGGAACACACATATAGAAATATAGGTATTTCTCAACTACGCATAAATATATGGATAGCATAAGGTAGAAATTGACTTCGAATTTCTAAGTCTATATCAATTTTTTAGAACAACCAATGTACCTAAACTGCCAATAAACAATTTCCTTCCTTCACCTATATTTTTATCATTATTTTATACTGTATATTTAAGTTTATTAAGAGATTTCCAAATAACCGAAATGGAAATTAAGCAAGCAATATATCATTCGTGATGGAATACCGCAATCAGGTCACTGCGAGACGTAAAAAACATTGAATTAGAATTTTACATTAGTCGAATTGGCCAAAAATATTTGTCCTAAATTTTGCCAAAGCCATTAATCGTTTTGATGTCACAGTATGGGACATTTAGTGTGACCCTTTTTAAGCGGGAACCTTCTCAATACTTGTCCCTAATCACTAGTCGCCAAAAACCGACCGGCGAAGTAAAAGCCAGACCTAATTATGAGTTTCGCTTCACCGCATTTAAATAGCACGTAGTTAATTGCGATCGGTTATAGGAAATAGACTCAAAATATGTTACATTTGGAAATGAACATTCTACACATTAATATCTGTATCATAATCAATGTGGAATTTATCACGCAGTTATGACTATTATTTTCTAACAGTATGTTTGCAATAGATTTAAGGACAATTATACTATATAAAACAAAGATCGGTTGTTATAATTTATATTTTTATATTAATAAATTGTTGGCAAGAGATGATTCGGTAACGTTAATACGATAGTATAAAACCTTTCCAGTGTGTTAATCATTACATACTGTACATCAAAATCGCTTTCTTCTTCCTATGTATGGAGATATGATGAAAAATCATTAGAACTACGCCACCTATTTTCGTACGGTTTTTATCACATAAATTTTATGTACTGGTTTATATATAAACGTGCAAAAGTGCGGCTAAACGCTCGGGAAACTTAAGGGTATTAAATAATGATTAATAAGAAATATTCAATCTTCTAATCTAAGCGTTATTTTAATATTATAAGAAGGATATTAATGGTAATAAACGGTAAAGAGCAACTTGATAGTAAAATATGTGATATGTATAGGAAAATTGGTTATTTTATATAGAGGGATTCACGGAAGGGTTGTTATATTAATAATCTTGCAAAAGCTTCATCGTAATTTTATTCGGAAAAAATTCAACGAATAATAAAAAATAAAATAAAATGGCTTATAGACGTAAGATATCCACGATAGATTTTCCTGCAGGGCTGAAATTTTTTATGGTAAAGAAAAGCGTCATTTATATTATTATAGCCATTCACACTCCAGTTAAATTCAATTTCATATGCAAACCTGTCATAAATCCCATTGAATATACTTCGAAGTTTGGTGCATGACTTGGAAATCATCGTTAAAACTGAAAAATGTAGTATTACATTCTATAGGAGTTTTAATACTGTGGTATTAATATGATAAGTGCCAGGTGTTCGTATGAATAAACGAGTATTTAAATTTTGTTGTATGGCAACATTCAGCGTTAGAATTTTATGTGTACAATATTTTGTTTGTTTAGTGGTTTAAACTCGTAAGCGTTTGAACAATCTGTAAATGCACTGTTTCAATTACGTGTTGACAAATCTCGTTCGGTAAACGTATGTTTTTGATATATTTTTTATATTCACCGGAAGAATTCGTGTGCATGCATTTAAATAACAAAATGTCTTTTAATAAGTAGGTACTATAAACTACCCCGCTCTTAAATTAAAAGCAACTGATTAAAAATACAAATTTCGAACGGGTTTTTAAATAACAAAGGCGCGTAATTCGACCCATAATTTGCGATAGCCCAAGCATACTGCAGTACAAAACAGTTGCAATTGAACGCATTAATAGTGAGTTTATTGCAAAGCGCTCTCTGATATTAAAGTGATAACTTAGTCGGTATTGCAGGTCAGCTGCAAGGCCCGGGTTACGGGGAGCAGGAGCCGGAGTTTCTCGCGCCGCTAGAGAACCTCACAGTCGCTTTGGGCAGAGATGTGCATTTTACGTGCACCGTCAATCATCTTGGCAGCTATAAGGTATGAACCTCAATAGGTCAATGACCTTATAAAGCAAAATAGTTCAGGGAGTTGTTTACCCTAGAACACAGTGGAACGCATACAATATTGCTATTTTTAGTTGTCCTAGGTATCAAGATAGACAACGATAGGATTAGGATATATTTATTTGCAAATAAAAGCCTAATTAGATAATAAATTTATATTGAATTCCGTATCATTATTAATTTGATTTTCCTTTATGTTATCAATATTTACGCTCGTGACAAAAAATTCCTCTGACAATGTAATAAATACAAATAAGCCTAGCGGAATCGATAAATTTTCATTGTAAGGGAAATTATTATCAAACCTTTCTACATTAATTTTGATATTAAAACAAATAATCATTGCTACATGTTTTTGTTTTACGTAATGCTTGCGTTTTTATAGGTGGCCTGGATAAAATCAGACACAAAGACAATATTAGCCATTCACACACACATGGTGAACATCAATCCCCGTTTGTCGGTGACACACAACGGCCACAACACTTGGAAGCTGTACATCAGCAGTGTGGAGCCGAAGGACTCCGGGACGTACATGTGTCAGATCAACACAGACCCTATGAAGAGCCAAGTGAGTTGTTATTATTAGTATATCTATATATAATATATATAATATAAGACAAAGACGTGTTTGTTACTTATAACTTGATATCGGCTAGACCGATGTTCGTGGTTTTTGGTTCGTTGAATTTGTCTCCGTTCCGAATAGCAGAATACATCTTAAAAATTATGAAAACTTAATAAGGGTGTGGGGTTCAAAGTTTATTTGAAAGTCACGCGGACGGAGTCGCGGGCAACAACTAGTATAGTATGTAAAAGACTTGAACCGTAGATACTGATTTCATCTTGACGCAGATTTTTTAAAGTTTTTTGATGTTTTAGATTCCTTTTTCCTATTTCCCGACCAGCAATTTATACCTACTCGCTGTATAGATCCGTCGCCCGCAGTAACGGGGTTGCATTAATCGCGAGCAGCAAGTTTTGAAGACATTGTAGCATTTTTAATTTTATAGATTCATGGTTTGAAGAT
>DWAJ01000823.1:0-27683 GCA_018238005.1 Eurema mandarina
TATGGACACTAAGAAATAGTTAAGAGCGCAGATGTCATAGCAATGGTGAAAGTCTGACTATCCCTACTATTTATAATATTAAAAATACAAAAGTAATGCAGGCCGTCTATCTGTTACGCTTTAACGTCAAAACTACATAAAAAGGAAAATAAGGGGGGAAGGGGGGTCATAGTTTATATAAAAAGATCCACGCGGACGAAATCGCGGGAACATAAATGTTTCCCATTTTTAAAGACTACAAGTCTCCCTAAAACCTTAATTATTAACATATAATATAATAGTAAAGACTTTATAAACATAATGCAGATTCATAATAACATTGGCCTTCAAAGTTCAAAGAGGAAAAAAAACATTGCGGTTTACTATATATTTCACACCGCATTTCAACTTTGTATGGACTGAAAATGACAAGCGTCTGATAGGATTTAACAACTACCAATTGAATATGAGTCGTTGAGGGATAGCTTACACCGATCTTGCGATACGAAATGTTTTTTTTTCAATTACTTATATTAATTTACTATCGGACGCAATAAACTTTGTTGAGTCAACAATTTTCCGAGCAATTATTACATTTATTCTCTCTTCAATGAACATTTAGAAAAAACGTTGGTCAAATTAGTCCAGGCGTTATGCACTTATGCGTATAGACTTATATAATATAATACTTGTGTTCTTATAATGTTAAAATTTTTAAAACCATTCAAGAGGGTAACTATACATAGCATAGTTGAATATAGAAAATATCTACAATTGATTGTATACCATCTACTTATCAAAAAAGCACTTCATTTAACTTAATTCGGTTATAAAGAATCATAATACATATATAAAAAATATTGATACACTAAATATTAATGTTTTAATTATTTTTAGTACTGTATCAAAGATCGTTTCCTTTTCAACATTTTTAAATGGTGTCAACGCATTCGCGATTAACTATGCGTCTCAAAAAAGTAGGCCTAATGTTTAACAAGCAGAGGCTTGTTAAACATTAGGCCTACTTTTTACTCAATTGCCCACAATAACATTAAAAATATACTCTTTATTCAGTTAATACGAATCTCATGTTGTTAGAAACAAAAGTAACGAAACAAAAGCAGAATTTGAAACACTATTCCACAATTTACACACAAGTTTCCAACGCATTCACAAATGCGAGCTTAAACATAAGCTATTTTCACGTCTTCTTTCTTCCATAGCTTTTGTTTTAATTTTAGTAGGTTATTAAAACTTACTAATTAGCCACCTTTATTTCCGAGGGGTTTAGGATATATAAAACTTTGTTAGCTGTCCCGAGTTATTTTCGCCATAAAATGTAATTTAGAAGTTTTCATATCTTTTAAGTTGCGATACTAACAAAACGTTAGGAGCGAAATAACATTTTATTGAATGGTAAATAAAGGGAAAAGGTAAGGTCAATATCAGAAAATTACCATCATTATAATGGGCGCACGTTAGTTGGAATATGGTATAATGATATTTGCTCTTATTACATGGATATGTCGTTGGCCACTGTTTATACAGTGAATTATAAATATGTCTAATTACATAAACGTATATTCCATCTTCTTTTTTCTGTTTGTACATATAATAATGTTTACATATAATCAGGTGTGAAAATTTAATAAAAATATACAACCAGGATTTTAATGGTTCCATACAATTATATCATTATTTCCTACTAAATGTGCTTCGAAGTTCAATTTTTACTTCCCCGGTTGAAAAAAATATATATATAATAGTTTTACATTATTATGATGTTTTAGTCGGGGACTAGACTAATTCAAACTAACTTGCTTTCAGATACACAGAACCTGATTACACAGATATAGTTCGGCTTTTTACGTACTTTCCATTTTCTGCAGTACCAATGAATACTACGTTATAGAACTGATTTATGTTTTTCGTTCATGACGCAGCGTATTATTAAATAAACACTACAATCGTTTCCCTTCGCATGCCACAGATTGTCGACACTGAGCCATGCTTATCATAAGCACGGTTATACGCCACGGTAAGTATCTAGGCTGTGCACGAACCGTCGAATTATACCGTAGGCCCTCAACGCAGACACGTTTGTTTTCATCGCAGCCGTAATAATATGGGTGCGGTGACCGATAGCATCTTTGAATGGGGTGTATTCACGGGGTACAATCGATACCGCACGCTATGAATATTTGAACGGTTTTGTTCTGTCCACACTTGGCGCACTCGGCTAATTGAAATAGTTTGTGTTCGCCGCCTTATAATAGTACCGTATTATTTGCTTTAATTATTCAAGACGTTTCTTTTGTAATAAGACACCGATTCGTTGTCAGGCGAAGGATTTGTAAGTTGAATGTTGATTAGTTCTTACTACGAAGGTGAAAGTTCATATCTAAGTATATTTTATTCTATTTTATATAATAATGTAATTAGTATAGTTAATGGAACTTCTTCTGAAGTAAGTTTACTAGTAGGTACGTGTATATAGCGTTTGTATTATTTACAAAGGTTTGTGAACATCTGTCAATATTTCAACAAAGACTTCTGAACAGACTAAATGCTATGTGTACAAAACGAAAAATATATTAGATTATCAAAAAGGTTAAAAGCCTATGAAAAACTATACGTACAAAAAACTGTGTTCAAATAGGTTTCAATTCAAAAACAATACAGAAAAAAACAAAATGATATTTAAAAAAGTAAAATAAATAAATAAAACTTATATACGCGTTGTAGTTGACTATCAGATCCGAACAAAAGCTGTGTAAATGCTGAAGTAATTAATCGTCGTATACATATCTCGGCTGTTATGAAATATTTCTACGCAATTTCGCGCGGGTGAAATTTCCGTGGCATTTTGAAAACATTAAATTTTTTTACGAGGGAGTATTTTTAAGCTGAACAAACAATAGGCAACACTCGTTTACGGGCACGCACTTCTAAATTACGCAGCAATTCGAATGGAAAATGAAATGCCTGCTTGCGAGCCATTAAGCAATTCGAATTTAACACTCGTCCCTTCATTTTCCTGTTACCGCAAAAATTGCACGATTTACTTACAAGCCTTCGACGGGGTAACGACGGCCCCAGAACAACGCTGACGCTTTTGTAATTGACGATTTCATACCCACAAAGCAGCGTAATAAATTACTTCCCGTTTGATTCAATCATGCTTTGAGAATTCGAGTAATGATTTTACAAACATTAACAGCTTACAAATTCAATTAAGTTATGTACACATCGCACTATCTTTCGCACTGACGTTTATGTAAAACGAAAACAACGATCTGTTATCTTACGTAAGCATATTACGTCAGATAAATGGTGATATAAGAGTACTCAAAACGTTTGAAATATATGCTTCGATTACATATCACTTTGTCACATTTTTATAGTTTATACCCTAATAGTATAACTTATACTTTACGTTTTTATTATTTGCTAGAACTGCATATTTAAGAAACAAACCATTTCACTAGTTTAACACAACTTATAATTATTATTTATAATAATTACAAAACGATGACCATTACACACTACTATTTAATAGCATTTAAGCCTTAAAAATATTTTAAGTAGGTAATTTAACAGGAGTTTATTTCACGATCTCCGATAGCTCTTGTTTATTCGTACATACTCTCTAGAGATTTTGGCAGCAACGAGTTTATACGAAAAATGCTTTCATTTGATTTTGAAGGAAATGGAATAAATGAACGCAGACGCAATTAAAGGATATCGCACGTTACTAAGTCTAGTCAGCTTTTATTTACTCTCAAATACAAACGTAAGCAAAGCAAGGCAGAGCTGAATTTTGTGACGAGTTTTTGAAAGTATTTATTGAATACTGTTTGGTAACCATACGGTATGACATATTATACTATTGCTGAATAGGTAATAATACTATAGTAAAATTTTCAAATCCTATCGGTAGAAAACACAAGTTGGATTATATGCGTTCTATGGTCCAATGTCTTCAGTATATTATGGTTAAATAAATTAAGCAAAACTATTGACCGTTATAAAAGTAGACACGCTATTAATAAACAGAGACATAGTGTGTAGCTATATATATAGCTTCAATTTGTGTAGAAGGTAAATAATTGGGAGGATCGTATCGTTAGTCGGACGGCTGAGCGGGCTAGCTCGCTCCGAAATCGGATTGTGTAAAGTACCTGCCGTTGGGTGAAGACTAAGCTGACTTTTTTAATCAAACACATCGCGATCCATCAATTGGATGCGGCACTGACTAAAACAAAGCGATAAATTAAGGCAGGAAACGGGAGGCGAACGCTAGCGCTCGTATTGAAAGATTTACTTCCTCTGTTTAATTGCAATAACGGCTAGGCACGTTGGTATCGTATTTTTCTTTTTACACTTTACCTCTTATTGCCTTCGGGCCGTTAAATAAATTTATGACGCCCGACAAAGTTCAGAACACCTCGACACTTGCTCTGCGGTAGAATTAGGTGGGAGAGAAATAAGAATCGTGTCTCAGGTGCATTGTTGTTTGCCGTGGCGAGGCGTAGCGGAATTAGCTGGCGAGTCCCGCCCCGCGCCCGAATGGCAGGGCGGCCCATAAAAGTTCCTTAACGCTTATAGTTTGGGGCTACATCACTGTTGAGTCGAATTTCCCTTTCAAAAAGTTTCGCTGACCGCTAGTTTAGTTTCTCATTAGGCCTACCTGAGGAAGGATTGCGTCATTACACTGCTTGATGTACTCCAACCCAACTTTATTGTTAGAACCATTTATATATTTTTCATGTGCCTTATACTTAAATGAGAAACTTAAAAACTCACATTAACGTTCCGCTCCTTTTAAACCGGCGATGTAATCTAAAACAAGGAACAAACACATCTAAATAACAATAAAATTGTAATAAAAAGTTTCGAGCACGCGACCAAAATTGGGGAAATTTTACCAAATTATTATTTACAGCTGGCAATTAAAATGGGGATTTGTTTTATTGCTTTTCACCGTTTATTAAAAAATATGCTTTACACTTAAAAACTTATTTAGGAAATAGGTAAATAGTTTTTGAATAATGTTTCTTTTACATTTAGTGACATGGATATTGTTATGTATTTTATTTCTAAAAATATTTATTCTATTAAATATAATCTAACGCTTGACTCAAACTCATTTAAGCTAAAAAAAGCAAGCAAACAAACAACTAGATTAAAAACTTCTAGAAAACCAGTATCTAAGATACTGAATATAAAAACATGCATCACACGATATTGATATAAATGCGTCATATAAAAAGTGGTTACACGAACCACTTATACTGTGATTCAGTTAACTGAAGAGATACGAGAATTAAAGAAGCTCTTAACTCACTTGTCCCATGTCGCTTTACGGACGTGGCTAAACAAAATGTAATTTTCCTAACGCTCTCCTACGTGACCCGGCAGAGATATAATGCTTTTATGAAATTTTCAACCTTTATAAGTAACTGCTGCGACATGCCTGAAAATTAACCGTTTTGAATCGTAAACGTAATATGCCTAATCAAATTTTATTTCGCTACCAAAGGTCACTTGTACAGACGACTTTAATATATACAATCCTAGTTGTAGCCCGCGACTTGGTCCGTTTAGACTTTCATATGAAACAAAACAAATTCAAACTTTGGCCCCCATTATCTATATGCCTATATCCTTTCTCAGGCTCTAGACTATCTATGTTACAGATTTTATTACAATCAGTTAAGCAATTTTGGCGTGAAACAGAAAGGAAGTCAGTGATACTTTCACATTTATAATATTAGTTTGGATTACAAAACATCTAAACACTTAAATGTTTTATTGGTTAAAGTATACACTGATTAAAAAACACTAATGATATGATTATTCCATCTTATTTTAAGTGTTAGCAAAAAACTTTTTTTTCTTTTTGATAGATGACCTTATTATCAAAACTAGAAAATAGGATCTGACTGTAACAATTCCGGTTACTAAGTCAACATTTTTTTTAAGTTTATTATCGTAAAAATCTGATTGAAAGTTAATGGCTTCCTTTACTTCACTTATTTCATAAAATAAAAAAGTCGTTACAAAGGAAATGTTTAGATCATAAAATATTAAAATTACTATTAACTTATCTAAGAACTGAGACGATAATTATCACACAATTAATCCCTAAGCCTTTAATCTTGTTCCACATTATTATAGCGAGTAATTCTTAATTAACCTACATAATGTGTCGAGAATGATTAGCCCTAAAACATCGGTACTCATGAAACATTTTAAACTTAAGTACGTATGTATAGTTCGCGTCACGAATCTTTAGCGCTGAACGAAACCTGCGCAGAAGTCAAAAATAAGGTATCGAGGTAGCGGCGCGGCGCGCGGGGCGCGTGATCGTCGAGTGCGCGAGCGTTGATTGGTTGTCCCAGTCGTGTTGTCTTTCTCGCACTAATACGTCAGTTGCGAGCGCGATTCTACCGATGCGCAGCTATTCTCGTCAATCGCTAAACATAAATGACGCGTACTATACATAATATGTAGCCTAGTTGAATGAACATACTTTTGACTTTTTTAGAATCGAATAATTTCAGTATGTACTTTGAACTTCAGTAGCTTCGATAACTTAATTTTAGTCAGCTTGGCTTTTTTTTGTTTTTATTTTCAGAGGATATTCAAATTATTATATCCTATGATTTATTATTCGACTATAAATTATTATTTTCAACTGAGAACTGGCTAACCGAGTTCGAAACTACAATTATTAGGATACTTTAGTTTCACTAATGCCTACATGAGTTTAGAACAAGTATAAGATTTTCACTCAAAGGCTCTAAAACTAAATATCTATAATATAAATATTTATTAACCCCTGACGCAAAAAGAAGAGTATTAGGTTTTACGTGTCTGTCTGTGCTATCATAGCTCCCGAACGGATGAACCGATTTCAATTTAGTTTTTTTTTGTGTTAAAGGTTACAAGCTGCGCCCCGTGATTCTACCCGCGCAGTTCTCGTTCCCGTTACAGTACCGGGACGAAAAGCATCCTATATGCTAATCCAGAGTATCACCTATCTATATACCAAATTTCAACTAAATCGGTCCAGCCGTTTTTGCATGAAAGACTAACAAACACACATCCATACATTCATTCTCACAAACTTTCAACATTTATAATATTAGCAGGATTTATAATCTATTAGGAAAACATCAATTTACTTCTAACAGATAACTATCATTGATTGTGACGATAATGGTTTATTATAAAAGGTTATAGGTTGGTCACAGAGGCCCTGATTTATACACTAGAATTTGTTAAAATGAAACGTCTCTTTTTGCTTATAATTAGCATTATAAGCTGCAATGCAGCAGTTATTGTTAAAGAAAAGAGTAGTGGACGTGTTGAAGTGAACGAACGACCGATTATCGGTATTCTATCACAAGAGCAGTCTTTCTATCTTCATGGAAAGTTTCCTGAAGAAAATTATACGAGTTACATAGCAGCTTCGTACGTAAAGGATGTCGAAAAGGCTGGTGCGAGAGTGGTACCTATATTGTAAGTAAAGAAATAATACGGAATTTACACAATTTGAATTGGACCTAAGCATAACCAATTGTAAATCAAATAATCAACTTTTGATATCAAATGTTTCTTTCTGCTTTCAGAATTGGTAAGAACAGAGAATATTACACGAATATCTTGAAGAAAATTAATGGGTGAGTAAAATTCTAGTACCTACCTATACCTAGCATATTTCTCATTAAATCATAAATTAAAGTAAAAGTTACCAAAACTTCGTTGTAAATCATTAATTACAAACAAATATATTTTCAAATTGGTATAAAACGTTAGTTTGTTGTCATTTTAAAACAACGCTAGTCCTCTTTATGGTAAATACTCCTAACTATTGTTTTAAGAGTTTTGTTTCCTGGTGGTGCCACGTTCTTCAACCAATCAAACGGCTATGCGGACGCCGGCCAACACATTTATGAAATTGCTCAAGAATTAAACGACGCTGGCGTTTATTTCCCAATTTTCGGAACATGTCTGGGTTTTCAGCTGATTATTATTCTAGCTTCAGGAAGAGGAGCCGTGGAAAATAGGTCGAGATGCACTTCTTATTCAAATTTACCTCTTATATTTACTGAAGGTATTAATAACATTAATTGTGTCTATTTTTCAAATATAAAGACATATCAATTAGGATTACATGACTTGTGATTAGGATTACGTCACTCGGTGATACATTTACCGCTTCTAGGTTGTAAGTAGTTATACAATGTATAAATATACTTATAGTTGTCCTTAATAGATAATGTTCGAATACTAAAACCAGTGTTAAGAGTAAAAAGGAAAATTATCTCTATGTATATAGAAAGAAAAGAATATATTTTTTAACCATACATATTACTTATAAAGTCAACGACCGTTGGCGGAAATTGTGCTACACGCGGCATTCGTAGTAATATTTTCATGATTTTTTTATTAGAAACGAATGTCAATATGATTTCATTGTAATTGAATTTTTCGTTCGTAGATTTCCGTAGCAGTAAAATGTTCAGAGATACTCCAGAGGATATTGTCGAGATATTAGCAAATGAGAATGTTACACTTAATTATCATCAATTTTGCATGTTCGACTCCGTATGTATTCGATTAATTTCTTTCTCTTGTTATTAAAATATATAACGTTTGTTATTTATTCTTCTTATCATATTATACGTACTTATTAAATTTTACTAACAATACTATTTTTATAGAGTTAATAGTGTTTATTTATATTTAGTAAAAAAATATACTAAGAATTTCGATTCTATTTAGTTATGTAAGCATTACTTATTTTTGTCATTCCTTTGATAACAATATTTTGTAAAATTTTGCGAAAAGGACTCCGACAGCGAGTAATGGGAAAAAATGGATTTGCATGGATAAAGGTTTCACGGAACCGCTTTACATAGAGTGCTTCACTGTACAATGTTATTGCTAAATTTAACTCGACTAATCTAGATATATTTTTTTAGAATTTACAAGCTTTTAATCTTATAAATGATTGGCGCCCTACGTCCTATGGTTATGACGACCACAACATAAAGTTCATTGCAAGTTATGAACACAGAAGGTTAGAGTTATTATTTAATTATTATAACTTTTAAATGGCCAATTTTTTTACATTATTATGATAGTGCTCAAATTATGTTATGAGCAATTTTTTCTAAGTTAGTCTTTGTTTATACTTGTATGGATGTATTATTTTTAAGTGCAAGTCTTTTAAAAAAGTCTAATGGTTAATAGAATTACTTAATAGATAGATAATCGCTTACCAATTTCATATGCTGTGAAATGCATTACGTCACCATGTATTAATTATTTATTCCTATATATGAAGAATGAAGATGCGAAAGTAATTCTCTATTAAAAACCGTAACGCTTTCGTAAAGCGTAAAGACCTTTTCTTTTAGAAGTAATACAAAATCTCCCATTTGGCCACAGTATTTTAGCTCTTGTTTATAATACATATAACAATTCTGTGTTTTTCCAAAATATTATTTTTAGTGGAATCATATTTTTCTAGTGTGTTATCTACAGCAATAATTGAATTCATTTTAGATATCCCTTCTACGCAGTCCAGTTTCATCCTGAGAAAAATTCTTTTGAATGGAAATTATCAAAGAATTATCCGCATTCCATGAACGGCATAAAAGCAGTCAGGTACTTTATGGATTTCTTCGTATCCGAAAGTAGGAAAAACAACCATTCCTTCGAAGATGCTAGTGAAGAGAATAAATATCTTATATACAATTATCCGGCTGTGTTCACCGGAGTTCTAGGAAGCGCTTATCACGAATGCTACTTCTTTGAACCAAGAGGGCAAGCTTCGCAATAAGGCGTTTGATTATGTTTGCGTTACGTTGCGTCAACAACAATAAGATTAGCTTGTCACAAATGAAATTGTAATTTGTGTTTCATAATTATTTACTTTGTAAAAATAACACAATCATAAAGTACACAAAAGATTATTTGTGTTGTATACAAATAAAGTTGTGCAATTTCTTTAAAGCATTTTTGAATATTGCCCGTGGGCTGTGATCCTTTAACCTGTTCGCCCTAGACTGAAAAAGTCGATAAAAATAGAATCAAGCAGCTTTCTTTAAATCTCTTTATAAACGTAACACTATGTTCCTAGTGTGTAAAACATATGTTGTATATTGTTTGACCTTTACGCATACATAATCCATTATACATATAAAGTTCGTTGCCTAGACGTCAATAAGTTTAATTGGCGTATATTTGAATAAGGCTTTTTATCATAAGGCAAATGCCATCACGATGAAAATAGATATGGATAACATTATTGAGCCATAGATTTATTGGATTTAATTTAATATAAGATTAGACAAATTGAAAAATTTAATTTAATTTGCGTATAAGTATAAAAAAGTACCAAAAATGTTTATTCTTAAATGTTATCAAGTCTATAGTGTACGTAAGTAATTTTCACTTAGTAGTTTTCTTAAATGTGTTTTTTTTAATACTAGCTATTGCTCGCGACTCCGTTCGCGTGGACTTTCATATAAACTTTGACTCCCACTTCCCTAGCTTATAATCCTTTTTTCCTAGATTTATTCATACAAATGTTTTTTCCCGCTAACTCCCGTTCCCACGAGAATCTTGCAATATCCTGTTGCAACTAACCTTTAATTTTGCTAAGGTACGTGCATGCCAAATTTCAAGCGTCTAACTTAAGCGGTTTAGATTTTTCATACAAAATGATTTTCCCGCTAATTCCCGTTCCCGCGGGAATTTCGAGAATTCCTTTCTTAGCGAATACCTACGTCATAACATCTACCTACCTGCACTGCACATTTCAGCCCGATCCGTCCAGTGGTTTGGGCTGTGCGTTGATAGATCATTATGTCAGTCAGTCACCTTTGAATTATATATACTTATTAAGATTTATTTCGTGATTCGTAAAAATTTTTTTTTGGTTTCTTTTTAAACTCGTTCCACATTTCTCTAAGTTAGATTAGTTATTCCTCTTAGCCTAAAACACCTCTAAATGAACTTGTCTAATTCCGGGATGAAAAATAATATGTAATATATTATAACACCCTGCCCTTAAGCATACTTTTAAGGTTAGCAACGTGTGAACGAGTCTTGTGCCTTTGCGATTCTTAAAGGGCGAAAGCGGTTGCTTGTCATAAGAAGAGTTGCCATCTCTTACAATAAAAAAATAAAATTGTATTCATCTGCTTTTAGCCTAAGCTAAGATTACATTTGAGGCTAAATAACAAACGTAATATTAAAGCAGTTATTCGCCTGCAATATTAGCTGTGGTGAAACGATCAAACATTGCTGAAGGCTATTTAATTTTGTTCTCGACCACGTTTGAAGGGTAGCGACCTAAAACTCAACAAGATACTCGAATGTACCATACTGCCCGGAGCTGTTGACACGATTTCTAAATTATCAAGAGCTAGTTGGAGTCTGATGGACTACTAGGCCTATTTGTAAAGTCATTGTTCTATAAATATGGTGCTAACGTTTCAATTTTTTCTACTTAGCTCTTCTAAAGCTCCATTTACGATGTCTGCTATACAGTCCATGGTATGCTTAAACTTTAAAAACCATGAAACGAATAAAATTTATTTTTTTATACATAGATAGTGTTTAAATGGAAGGTTTATAAGTATAGTAGGTATACGCATAATATATGTGTTCAAAGCTGAGGGTTTACTACTTATTATATTATACTTATACTAAAATATGTCAAATAAAGAAGGTAAAGGAAATGTTTTAAAGCGCCATTAGTTTAATAAAATTGACTCTATCATATTAGATATTAAGTAATTCATATATACATTATTTACCGTATGCATTGAAATTCCTATCGGTAATGCAATGTTCGTGTGTCAGGAATCTTCAGGGATTTAATGTTTTAAATTGTTGTCTGTGATATTTCATGAGGAAAATGTAGATGTTAGTTACCCCAAACTTATGAGGTGAATGAGTTGGCGGTACTAAAAAGTAGACTTCTGGATCCTGACAGAATTAGGCTTTTTAAACACAATGTTGAAACATAAGTAAAAATTATAAGCACATTTTTATATTTAGTACAGTTATATATTATAAGTGGAATAATTTAAATATGGAACTCTTAAACAAGAATGGAAAATATTGTAGGTATCTAAGATATTGTTTTATAAATTTAAAAATTTTATAATTGTATAAGTAGACTATCTATACTATACCACACGTACTATTATTTTTTATTCTTTGGACATATTTATTCATTTAAAAAGGTCAGTAGTTTATGTGTTATGATGGAACACAGTACACAACAAACTCAAAATAATAATTTGCTTACTTACGGAATTACTTTCATTTTTGCTTCGCCACAGTCGTGTATATACTGAAACAAGTAGCTAAATATCCTTAATATTCCATAAAGTGTTTGAACCCGGCATCAACAACAAAGTTTTGTAGTTGTGATAGGACTTTTGGGAATTTAATAAATACTAATTATTCCTTTTGATTAAATTGGAGATAAACTAAATATATTTTGATTTAAGCTTCTTGCTATACTATGACTTTTTACTCGTAAGTATTCTGTTTTACAAATCGGGTGTTTAATGCATTCTTTCACTCTAATTGTCCACTGCCTACCGCTCTGAGATAAATCCAATAAAATAGTTTTGATAGTTTTAGTTTCGTGTTCGTACGAACCGGTCATCGACACAGCCATTGACCGTCCATTGCGGGTAAAAACAATATCTCTGTCCTGAAAGTATACTGAAACTTTAATGGAATCTATATTTGAACTAGGAGAAAACTGTGCCTGAAAAGTACCATTTAATCAGTGTTCTAAAGCACTTGTACTTTTTTATCATTTTCTCGATCGAAGGCTGTCAAATGAACAAATATCTTGTGAATACTTTGTCTTGAAATTGAAAACGCATTCGAAATAAGTATAAGAAATAAATGCGACATTCATAAATATAATTATAGTTACATAATCATCAAAGAGTTCAATGTGTTTTTAATTTGAAGAAGAAAATGATATAATTTGTAAATGGTTTTATTTTTATAATATGAATTATTATGTATGTATATGTTACAGTTATAACTAGTTGGTAGTTAGAACGCGTTTTTCCTACTTAGAACTAGTTTTTACTTAACGCCTTTGTTAATACTAGAATTGACTGAATATAATATCAGTTAAAACTAGTTTCTGCAATACGAAATGCGTTTTCCCGAAGCGAGTTAGTTAAAACTGTTCCGACCGATGTTAGAGTTCATCATACCTTATTCTGATTGGCTGCGAGGCATCACCTGATCATCGGACTTTTAGGTAGGTTAGGTTTCTTTTTAAAATTTTATGGTTGTGTTCTGTTGATTTATTTCATTATTTTATTTACCTACTTATAATTAATATTGTCATCCTGGCAACTATATTTAAGTCAATATTCTCTAAAATTTTCTTTTAGTCGATATTATATTCAGATATTAGTCAATTCTAGTTTTAACAAAGGCTTTTTATTATGTAAAAACTAGTTCTAACTAGGAAAAACGCGTTCTAACTAATAACTAATTTTAACTGTAACATATATATTTAAAAATATATATAGGTATTTCGCTTCATATGTTTTGCTCCAATATTTAATAATTTGATGGTTCGTAGAGCTTTATTGTTAAAAATTTTTTTTCTTACAAAACAATAACTATCCAGCCTTCTTAAAAAATTGGTGTCCAGTGTCAACGTCCTCATTTGAATACTTGTTTATGCCTTGTGGATGATTATTATGCGTTAGAAGAAGTTAATTATTTTTTGAAAGAAAATCTATAAATAACTTGCGGCCTGTTTTTTCGCCACGCCACGTCCGATTAGATTGTATTGAAGCTATACTTTGATATTTTTTCTAGAAGAACGTCTAAGAATCTTAGAACGTTAATTCTCTGTGTGAGCAAGAAATTGTTTATTAGATTTACTTTATTGATAAAAAGCATATTTACGCAATATTTTATGACTATACTCTAACACTATTTATTTCTATTTAAGATGTTTATTCTATCTCTCTCTAACACACCACATACACACACACGTATTGGAGGCTACAAATATGGCTATCTTCAAATTAGTAAAATATAGAATATTTATTGTTGCCATAACGCTTTTAATAGACTGATTTTTATTGCGTAATATTTTTGAAATGGAAGCAGCGACAATGCCTCTATTTCCGCACACCTCATTACGTACATCTGGGGTTGAATGCCATCCATTGAAGAGGGCTCGGATCGAAACTAGGCCTGCATCTCGGTGACCTCATTCCCACGCTTTGAAATCAGATACCACTCGTAAAGCATGTTTTGTTTTATGGGACATATTGAGGTTAGTGGTTTCTGTTATTAAACGAAGTTCTAACTTGCTAATGAAAAGCTTCGAAATATTTGCAATGCAATGTTTAAAACTAACAAGATAAAATGATTAAAACCTACTTTTTTGAAATTGTAAAAAAAAAATATTAAAAGAATGAATGTATTAAAAAAAAGTTTGAAATAATGTTTATTTGAATTTTGAAATACACAAATACTGGTGAGATAAAAATGATTAAAAATAAATCCAGGTTAAAATTGCAACAAGAGCTATTTTAGCAAGTCGAAGGACGATGTTGCGGCAGCGATTGCAGCGCGGTCCGAGGTCTTTGACCGCGTGTCCCAGTTTCGCGTTGACGTCACAGATACGCCCCCTGACGTCACGCGCGGGTCTCCATTCAAAAGTAGAACATAGGCCCCTCGCACCGCTTCACCTGTGTGTGCATCGAGGTCTCTCCACCTGAAGGTCATTTTGCCCCAACGTCCTTCTATTTATACAGGAAGTGTGAAAGGTCAATATGACCCACAACATTGATATTTTTCTAGAAGCTTTGGAAAAATCTTTATCTTTATAGAAAATAGTTGAGCAACGTTAGGTTAAAAGTAAATTAGTAAAACATTAATTCGAAACATGATATTTACGTCCGATATTTATGTATATATAACCTTAATAGAGCCCTCCTGATAAATCAAAAATAGATTAGGATTAAATATCTATTAATATTTCGTGATCCTATTTTTGTGTGCGTAATATGTTTTATAATTGCTCAAGACACCCACTTGAATTTAATACCAGAGGTTTAGATTTGGCTGAACATCATAAAGACGCAATATCTATGCAAATTGCGATTGTTACCATGGAGTGTAGTGTTCGTGAAATTGATGTCATACCAAAGGCAGAGTGAACGTAATGAAGGAAATTTGATTTTAATATATTATGAGTATAATTTTAGAATCCCATTAAGTATAGTTAATTGTGTTAAATAGTACATCGTTGCAGTATTGCATTATTGTTTGTTTGAATTATAGATTTAAGAGAACTTAATTTATATTAACATTTAATTTAGTTCAACTATTTTAGTTAAGTTATTAAGGAAAATCTGTAACTTATTTTCACGGTTTTATAGCTTTCATTTATTATTATTAGTAGAATGAAACAAAGTTTAAAATTTTCTGATATAACTATCTGCATTTAAGAATACATTCTAGTAGGTGATATGTTATTTTTGTGCCTTAAGCTTCTTTTTAAAAACAAGAGAAAACGTAAAAAAAATGTCAGTGACGAAACAGTTGTACTGTATTCTAATACTTTAATTATCTGCTGACCAGGAACGCAAGATATGTAGCTGCATCTATTAGTATCTTTAAATAACACACGTTGAATTTAAATTTCAATGGAAATTTGAAATAAATTCGTATCAGCTATAAATAGATCAATCCTTGACACGAATAGCGAGGGTCATACCCTTTCGAGAGCGCACCGATGGAAAACTGAAGGTCTGTTCAATGATTAATCTACAGTTGAAACGGTTTGTATGAAAGTTCATAATGGACCTAATTGAACAGCACTTGGCATAGTTTTCTGTGTAACTTAATTCTAATTGCCCTATTGAGTCCTGATTTTCGCGATTCTGTAGAGTTCTGTCTTTTAACCCCTTTCTGCTTAGAAGTTTTATTATTATATCTCTCAAGGAAAAACACAAGTTGGAAATTTTCGTACAAAATCTATGTTTAAACAACTATGAACAATCACAAAAGCTCCGTATGGAAAGCTTGTTAAATGTATGAATAAAACATTAAACTTCAGATGTCTTATTTGAGAACTTCGACTATATTGAAAGAAAATAGCCTTACTAATATCATTTATCAGTATTGTAGCCAATATGAGCAACGACGTGACTACAGTATAGTTAAAGCACCTAAACTTTAAACCCATCCCATCTAAGGCTACGACATGACCTAGCTCTACTTACATGGCCCCATTACAGTTCTCTCTTACATTTTATATTTATTATTATTTGCAGCAAACCGGACCTTGGCACAATATCTTGCAAACCATAATTAGGATACATAAGCAGTTTATTAAAGCTAACTAACCCTCTCGCTCTTGCCCATCGTGTTTAATTCGATATAAAGTATCTATAGAAAATAAATAAAATAATTTTGAAAACCCCATTAAAATCGGTTAAGCAAATTTTTAGTGAATAATATTTTTTTATTTTAATAATAAATAATTGTTTAGCACCAACATCTATAGGAATTCCGTCTCTAATGGAATTTTAATATTTTAAAGCTTTATTCTAAAATCGTCAGATTTTACAATCTATGTTCTTCTTCATATATTTTCAAGGACTAATAACTTGTAAAAAATTACGTACTATAAGGGAATAAATACGGGTCCTAATAATTGCTAGCAATAAAAAAATACTAATTCGCGATACAAAATACTGCGCATAAACTTAATGCTAGTGTCTTGTAGCGCCTTGTCACGTTGTAGTGCACGATAGGTTCACCCTTTTTCCTATCTCAGATATAAATAGCATTACGAGAGCACTTCATCCACGCCGTGAATACTTAAGACAACAGTGTACAACCTACTATTTGGCGAAAGAAATACAGTAAACAACTTTCGTTATGTTTTTTGTTTAAGACCATTTTATTAACATTAATAATAAATGTGCATTTCATAGTAGGTAAAAAACAAAAATGCAGTCACGGGTTGGTCCCGAACAAATCTTTCCATGGAAAACAATAGAAATGTATTGGAATGTGGCACATGGAGGAAACCGATCCCGCCCGATAGTACCTAAGCACATTTCACAGCGCATGGAGTTTATTTATAGAACTACATTATAATAAGAACGTATTGAACATTTACAATATCGGATATTGAAATGATATGCATTTCCATATATTGTAGACTACGTTTTCAGGTTTCTATCAGATATGTATATCATCAGTCTACAAAATTCGTAACTTCAGGAAATGTATGCAAAGAGAAAATAATTGATTACATACCACTTTTATTAATAACAAATAATGTGATAAAAACTGTTATGTCCAGAAAACGTATCTTTTCTTTATATTGATATTATAGAAGTAGAATGTCTCTTCTAGATTCTGAAACGATGTGGATATATGGAAAGCAACATTATTTAAGTGTCATAGTATTTATTACCGAGAAAGATATTTAAAAGTACATACGGCCACAATTTTTTTTTAAAGTACGTGCGTTAAAGTGTTATTGTATGATTATTAGACTAAATAAAGTTATCATATATCAGTTGTCAAACATTGATGTAGATTGAAGTACTTTAGAAATATATGAAGAATTTTATTAGAGTCATACTTTTCTAATAAATTGATATGTAAATGTTAACCTTTGCAAATACTCTTCATACGCGTCTTTATTTAGAAAGGTAATTTATTTTTAAATGTGAAATTCAACGAAGCCTATTCATTTTTAATGTGCTGTATTTTGTATTTTATTTTACAAATAATGGAATTGATTTACTATTATTAGACATAGCATTAATAATATTGATGTAGGATAAAATGAATAATGCAGCTTTTCATTTTGAGGCACTATGAATACAATATTGTTTTTAAATTATTTATTAAAATTGCGCGTCTTTATATATTTTTTTAATATCTAGCTGTATACTATTTAGTCTATTTATAACACATAAATTATGACGTGTAAAAAAAAACTACTGTTAGTTTTTTTTGTATTTTCCATTCATGCATTAATATTATAGCTATCTATAGCTATAGCTAATCATTTAAACTCATAGTATATTTTTTTCTTTATAAAGCAAAAATAAACATTATACTTTTGACCGTAAAATGTACAGACAGACAAAATGACAGTAACAATATTACGTCTTAATAATAATTAGGGCATTATGTCATTGAAACGCCATATTTTTTCTAATTATTGGTAAATTATTTGGTATCAAGAACTCTTAAAAACGTCGTATTTATAGCATTTTTCAACAAACGTTTTCCTTTAGATGTGGCATTTCTTGCGTCGCGTCGGCCATTGGTCACGTGTAAAAGCATCCCTGTGATCACGTTGGCTGTAAACGCTTTTATGGTGGCGTCACAGATTCTTACAACTGCAATAGAAGTGTGACTTGAGTCAGATATATTTAATAAAGATTTTGAGTGATAAAGAAGTGTGAGAATTTTTCCGTTGGTACCTATGTGATTTACCTGTGATCCATATCCAATGCACGGCACGGCACACGGCAACGAAATTTTTGTTTAAATATTTCCATAAGGACTTTTAATGTTCTAAAGATCTATTAACATTTTCGACATTACTTAACATCACCAACACCAAAATATTTTATTGGTGGAATTGGTGTTTCCGGCATGCTGAATCTAACTTAGGATATTATTTTTGTCACGACACATATTTATAAAATCTTGAAGCTTTAAGATGATATTTAATTTGAAATGGGTACAAAATTTTGTAGAAGACGTATAGATTATATTATATTACATACACTAAGATCAGACATAGTTTAATTTTATAATATGTTGTCAGTGGTCTTTTCTCTCGTTACTAAAATAAACAACGTCCTTAAGAAAAATATTGTGTAGGTCATGGCAGGGAACGTATTTTTCCGTTCGTCTCACATTTTTTTATGTTGATTGAGTATGAATAGACCAAATTGTAATGATGCCAGTACATTTCTATTACGCTCTTGTTTATGAATATAGACTAATTTTAATGAAGATAAAAATATTGTTAGAAATGGTTGTAAGCAATAATATTCATGCTGGGCTACGGAGTATACCGTAGACAAATTATGAAAGCAAAATGTAAATATTTTTCGCAATTTGTTGCGGAAAATTATCATCATCAATATGTGTTTGATTTTATATATTTAGCCTTGTTGTGTTTTTGGAATCAACCGAACATCATAGTCTCATAGAGAACTACATGTAGTAGTTCCGTGTCGTGTTTTGCCTTTAAAAAGTCTTTCCATATTAAGGCGACATAGGATTAAAAACCTATTAACCTTCTACAAAGCGACAATCAACTTACAGTAAAAATTTTGACCAACATTGAAATAAAGTTTAAATAAATGCGTGCTTTCAGATATAGTTGTTCATTTTCATGAAACATGGTCACGGCATAAGTTATTAATAAATAATTAATCACTAAAGTACCTAAGTATTATAAAGTTTAACAATAGTTTGCTCATGTACAACTTAAATAAACAAATATCATAAAAAAATTCTAAGCTCTTTATATAAACGTTTATGTACACGTGTATATAAACGTGTATGTATAAATAATGTATATACTCGCAAATTAAAATTAAAATTATGTTTAAGTTTATTATTTATCCTTTCTCTATGGTTGCTTGTATTTGTTGTTGTTTGTATTTGTCTAGTTTTCCTTTTATTCTATACTGTTTTGTAAATACGTGTAATAAAGAAAAAATAAATAAATAAAAAATGTAAACAAAGCTAGCGCAAATGTTTCCTAATTTATACCAAACATTGCATCACAACACGTTCACGTTTTTTTTCGCAATTTCTCAGCATACTTACATTGGGTAAGCAATCGGCACGTGAACTCTAAATTGTTTTAGTAATTGACTTGAAGCTGTAGAGGCTCTACGAACAAGTAAATAAATTAGAAGAGTACTCGAGTGGTTACAGTTAATAAAATGTTTAGAATTTTTTGTCTACTAAACTTTATTTGAAAGCGGATTTACACATTTGATTTTGTATCGAATTCGGCGTGAATCAGATTAAATTTTACATAGCGGGTTGAAGCAATTTGATATTTACAGCTCTAAAAGCTTGTTAGCGTTGCAGTTTGACCCATTTAAAATTAGTTTGCACTCATCGACCTATTCATTCATAATTCACAGTATGGGGAGGGGTCCAAGGCTATGACGTCACTGGGGGTTTAAAAATCATATCCCCGCATCGAACAGCAGCAGCCCCTCTAGTGACCTACTAACCCAAAACGATATAATGTGACGTAGGCAGTCGTACAGTCGATCCATTAAGTGTTGTGTTAGGACTATCCAAGTCCTTGGGCCAGCAAGCGAAACTTTGTGGGTGTTGTGTATGCTGGGTTTTCAATGAAAGGTGGTTCGTTGAGGAGGAACCGCAGTACAGCTGTGTTGCACACACACACTGATAATACGTTTCTATCTACAACCTTCATACATTGAAACTCGAGGTCTTTTGTTACGTTAGTAGCCCAATACAAATATAATAAAATCGCCTGAATGGTATTAAAATAGCACAGCTTCATGAAAAATATAAGAAACATATGTACAAGTTGTACATATATACATAGTTCAGCTCCTCTAATTACACCTATGTACAAACATAAACCCAAGTTTAGACAAATCGTATGCGGTAAGCTGATTAAAAATTATTACTTCTACACTTTTAAACTCCAATACACTATTACAACTTCGGTAAGTATTCTAGACTGTGTGGTCTATTTTTGTTTGAGCGTTAACCGCTTAAATGTATATTAACAGTGTAATAAAAACTAATTGTTACTAATAAATCCTTCGTAGGAGTAATCGATTAGTTTTATTTAAGTTTCTATGTCTTTAGTTCAAGTTTCAAGGTTAGCTTAATTGATCTTTTGACAGATTAAAAGAGGCAATTTTCTTTTTTAATTTCATAACTGGCAAACTTATAAAATTGATATAATAATAAGTCTATACCAATAAAATGTTGTATGTCTTTTCTTTGGACACCTTAATAACAAAAGCTGTAAACAAGATAAAAATGTGATTGTCTTCTATTTTTCTAAAGCTTTTTCATCTTAAAATAATTATATCTAGATATGTCGTAATAGAATATTTTTTTTTAAGTGTTGATACAGCAGCAATGTCGGGCTGGTAAAAATATCCATTAGGATTTAAATATAAAAGCCTCTATGAGTATGAGCCTCTATTACCAATTCTGATGGAGTTAACTTTACATAACTTCTCAACAGAAGATGAGCTGTGTTTGTTTTAATAGATATAATATATCATACCATGCATACAAAGGAGGGAATTACATAGTTCCAATCGATACTTATGTATATTAAGGTGATTAACCTCGTCGTTTATATTTAAAGCTTCTTAGATAAGAAATACTAGAAAATTATACGTCTATCGGCTTTCATTCATCCCTCATTTGCTAGCCGCTTCTGCAAGTAATTTTAAGTAGATAAGTACATATTACAGAATTTGTGGTATTTAAATTTTTTTTTCTATTATCATCATAGGCATAATTTAATGTAGGTTTAGGTTCATATAACATTCTCTATATAGAAAATGGATTCTAATATAATCCATCTTCACAGTAATTGTTCCCTTCTAGATACTGAATTACAATCAGAATTTGTGCTTTGGCCTAAAAGTGGTATAATCTTTTATAGATTTTCTTATATGTAAAAGGAAGGTTCCTGTTTTTAAAGGTCCTTAACTTTTAAACCATTTCACATTAGCCAGATTGAGGATTTTTACAGAACTGGAGTAAAAAACTCCATACTCCGTGATTGTATTAAAATTGCGGACTGTACGGCGCGTTAAACAGACCAAAAAGCCGGAAGATAATGCTGGCACCAGACAACTGAATTTGGATAAGGTCCTTATATGATTCAATTGATGGAAACCTAGCATCCACATAATATATAAATTGCTGTTCTTTTGAAAAACTTGGCTTTAATTTTTACTAACAAAAATTAATAGTCCCAGAGTCCGGATTATTTGTAAAATATACATAATAATTCAAAGAAGGTATTGGTGTTTTTTTTTTCAATACTATTGAAATATGTAAAATCACAATGGATAGTTCATCAGTGAAGTGAAGCTACATGTATTTTTCATAGTTAAAGGTTTTTAAGTAAAATTCAGACATTATTTTAAATTTTTTATTTCATACCAAAACTATTACGATAAAAATGACATATGTTAAAATTTTTAATATTTAATCTATCTACGTACAACTAAAATTATATTATTTTTACAATGACTTTAGTAGGTAGAAGATTTTATTCTAAAATTATTTTTAAACAACATTAACAATCATTGACCCGATATTTGTGAAAAGTCACGATCACCCTGGATTTTACCTGCACTTGACAATAGATAACATTCTTACTAAATTACATTGTATACAATCTAGGTGATCGAAAATGTTGAATAATGTGAATAGCAATAATCTGTGAAAACATATGGTGTATTGATTCGGTGTAAACTCTCTAATCTATGTTATGAAAATTTCGGAATAGGTACATATTTGAAGACAATTACCCATTAGTACTTAGCATTACATTAAAATTGTCAATATGTGGAAAGGCACTATTCTTGACTTACAGAGATCCTATAAACATATAGTTTTAGACCCGTTTTCAATTTAAATATAGCCGCTGTCAATTTACAAAAAGATATGTAAAACCAAATCTATAGGTACAGAGTCAAAAATACGTTAAAATTAGAGCCAATTATACAGTTTAATTGAAGGCTTTTAAATTTTTTGTTAGATTTTGTTACAGCTATTTCCATAACAGTCCAGTCTTATAGCTTTTATCTTAATTAGACATTTTCATACAAGCACAGCGTAGTCATTCGTTGGTAGAGGCTGACAAGGTGGCATTGGTACTCCCAGAAACTTGTTCCTTGGTGAAATGATAAAATTTGACCCAGCTCGTATAGCAACATGATCCCCTACTGATATGATATGGTCGTGCTAGCACTTTAATATTAAATCTCTATTCATAACCAGTCTTCATCTCCATACTGGGTGTTAGGTATCCACATATCGAAGCTTAACCATTTTACCGGTTGAGGCCCATGGATGCGCAGCAAACAGTGTGACGAGGCACCCTTTGTGTTGGTAAGCCGGATAAACCACGAACATACGTGTACGTGATTGGAGGCCTCAGAATTCTCTTGGGTTGAGTTTGCTTCTTGGGTTGCCTGTGGCGGTCAGCAGGTGAAGAGGACTGAGAACGGCTTGAAAGGTTTAAGTGTTGAAACACGCGACGTAGTGATACTGTTGATCTATGACGTCGGCGACGGTCAGATTCATCGCTGCCTGAGTCACTGGTTGAGCAAGACGAAGGATCCTCGCTCCTTCCAGCATCATACGACATACTTTCGTTGCTGCTGGAACTTTCTAGGGAATCTTCATCAGCAGTGCGACGAGAGAGTCGTCGGCTTAAAGCTTTCAGAAGTCGAGAGCCACGGGGAGCGGTTATTGGTTCAGACATGTCTTCAACTGGCGGATAGACGACGATCTTAGGTGTCATAGAATCACAACGCGGCTTTAGAATTTGTTGTCGTACCACATTCACCGGTGAATCACCGGCAATCTTCTCACTGCCTTCAAAGTTGCCTCCCAATTTGTTTTTCATAAGTTCGTTAAAACCGTACTAATAGAGTTAAACGAGAATATATAATGTTATTTTAAAATAAGTTTAGCACGAAGAAATGTACTTATAGTAAACTTTATCGATGTTCGCTTTAACAATTGCTTAGTTAGAGCAAAGGGTTGTTCGAGAGAACAAGTCGTAAACTGATGTCGGTTCGGCGGGATAAGTGTTTATATAGATGAATCGGCGCATGCGTGTTGAGATAGGCCGGAGAATGCATCTTCTCACGTAGTAAAACACTTGCCGCAATCACGTAATTTAAATGTACAAATAATTCTATGTTCTTGCAAATAGAATATTTTGATAATTTATTAACCTAAAATATTAATGTAAAGATTGTAAGAAAGTTTAAAATGGCTAATGAAACGTTAGTTTGACATGAATTGGGAGAAATATTATAATACTTTGTATTATTTTTACGCCAAGAAAACGTAAGCGCCTGTGCTTTTATAGAAGCAATGTTGTTTAATACAATCATTAGCGATAATAAGAACATTTAATAATTGTTTTGCACCTAGAGTTGTCTTCAGAAACGATTAAATACACATTTATAGAACCAGAGCGTTTTATTATTGTCATCTTGAGTTTATTTTAATTTACGTTGGATATATTTTAATTGTTCTACACCACCACTTAAGATCACTACGTATTGCAAGCAGATAATAAAGTTCAGTTTAATGGATTCTTAGTCACATTTAAAGGTTAAGTAACTATAACTTAAACCCTGAAAACACTTAGTTCTTTCACTGCAGTAATAACTCGAAGTCAGTATATCAACTATTGTTGTATAAAACAAAACTTTTAAACTGTTAGGTTCTGTATACGGTTAAGAGGAATCGCATAATGAATTATATTTCACTGATTTCACTGAATATGTCGCTATATCACCTATTAAATTAAAATGAACGTAATGCGCGCAGAAGACTTAAAAATATATTAACAGATTTAACATTTTAAAACATACAAAAATTAAAATATTTCATTAGTTGAATTTGTGTTCTCTGCATTTTGAAGAATTTTGAAAATGACCAATCACATTTACTTACATTTTATCGTCTTGCCACAGCATTTAGTTATAGAATCTTTTAGAGTTAAATTGTGACAATTTTGAATATGTACATATACTTTTTCAGTTGACCTTATATAATCTACTATAATCTCTTAATTAATACTAATATAAAATAAAATGAACAGTTTTTATGAACGCGCTAATCTGTGGAACTGAGAAACGGTTCTTTTTTTAAATTTAAGGCTATTTAACATTACGCTAGTAATTAAAAAAAATGTTTTCATTTAATTATTTATTAGCCAAGGTGGCTAAACATCCTTACTTGGTTTTGTTCAGTTTATTGGAAACCATTTGTGTGAAAAGAAAGTTACCTAACTACAGCTTGGCTGGTTCACGTGGCAAAACACGAGCGACAAAATAACATTTCGTAAAGTTCCTTTTTTATAGGCAATTCCTTTTAAATAAACAGTTACTTTGTGATTATGTAAAAAAATATTTGAATCTATATAGTGTTTCGTACATATTATTTGTACTAACAACAATGTTTGAACATTGGCAATGGATGTAAATACTGTATTATTAGAAGAATATAGTTGTAGCATAATTTTATATTATGTTGAAGTATGGAACAAAATTTTTTATGACGTATAAGCGACTCATTCTGGCCATATACTCGTATATCCGCAAAACTAAGTTCCTTACAAATGTAAATAAATTAATATTTATTTACATTTGTAAGATCTAATAGTCTTTTAATAATTTACTAATTATTTCAAGAATTTACACGACGTAGGTATGTTCAATCTCGGCGAAAAAAACTAGTGATAAAATAGTATACATAGTTTGACGGTCTGAGTAACAAATGTGGAGGCGTACTGCCGTAGATGCAACATAACATACTCTTTGTGTCTTTATCTTGACTCGTGTGTTTTGGAACACGTGTCATACCAAGATCCTTTATCTGGAACCTTCCGTTTGACACGTGATCACTAATAGATTGCGATCTCGTGAAGACTCTTTCCTTCACTGAAAATATCACTATGGGATATATAAATTTTCCACTCGTATGTTTTATTCGTGTAAATGGCGTTGTAAATAAGTTTCACAACAAGGTAAGTCGCAAACCGTTCGCGTTGTTCCGAAAATAGGTTGATTGTGCAAAGCGTGCTTTTCTTTTAATTGAATGACGTTTCTTCTTGCTATTTATGGAACGTATTTTTGACTTTGAGCCGGAAAACAATGGCCTATCTAGCTAAGTACGCCTTTATGTTTTATTTTAAGAAAAGAAAAAGACCGACGTGTTGTAAGGAATCATTGTAGTTCAAAATACAAAACAGCTAAATCATAAAACTTAGGCGAAAATGTGACTTTTCACCTATGTAGTAAAGATAAAACTCGTGTAATATAGGAAACATTATATAATATATCCAAATGTAGCTTAAAGAATATTCCGACGCTGAAGTGTTTTACACAACAGTATTTACAGCGGTAGGTAATGCCTAGTGAACCACACATTTAACACCCCCGCTAACCACACAGATATCAATACAATTATAAACTAATATTGTCCTTATCAAGTTATATGACAGTGTATGTTTTCGACATATATTCGACATGTATTGAATTAGATTAGTCACAACACAGGATTACATAACTGTAAGGCCAGACTGCGTGAAGTTCATTAGAAGGTATTTTGATAATGACAGTCCACATAATATCTATGTATAGTTTTATGTGAATTATGTAAACCTCGACAGCCATATCGTTTGTATGTGTTACGTCACAGTTATGCGCATGAAATGATAATCCAACTAATGAGAGGATAAAGTTATGATATTCATTACTTACGGTAGGTATACTAACCAAAAGCTACTCATTGTAGAGTATTATGCACTTTGTTTCTAATAATTATACGTCATTGTTTTCTTAGTACCTAAGCTTTTTGTTTAGTACTTCGTTTATTCGCATCCTTTAACAGTTTTGATAAATGTAGTTTTTGTACCAATTAGGTATACATACTAGAATCAAAAAATCTTCTATAAGCTAGTTGCTTTCATATATGATCAAAAAAGATATATTATTTAACCTTTAGGGAATAATCATTATGTAGTATTTGTATGAGTTTCCCAGTTAAGAAAATATGATTTCTTAATACATCATCTAAAAAAGCAACAATCTTATTTAAATTAATTAACGTATGCAGTAATATACTTGATTTGCACTATGACTCCCTCTCGGATGTTGTCTCCAACGTAAGAGACCATTTTCGTAATGGCTATATTTGTTTCGAATGTTTTAATTAATATATTTTTAAAATTTCGCAATTGTAAAATTAATGTGCGCCAAATTGGCGTCTCTAAAAAAAACTAATGTATATTGTTGCTTTTTTAACAAAGATATAACAGATTCAAATAGAACGTATTTATGTGTATTTGGCACAGCAATTGCAAAATTAATACGATAAGAATCAATTCGATTGAATAAAGTCCTGCTTCGTATACAACCACTATACGGCGCATCAAAATTCAGAACATGAACGATTGTTGAAGAATTTACTGACCTGGCACGCGCACTATTTGCAACTCTTGGCCTAAAACTCAATAGCTGTGAGCGAATAGATAGGGATTATTAAACTAATAGATGTGGCTTGCGGTTTTATTCGGCTAAATTACATTTCCGTGACAGTACCGGAATACGTACCCAAACAAAATGGTTATGGTAATATAACTGCATATCAAACTTAAGCCAATTTCATTCATTTATAACTTCTAAGGCACGAACGAATAATCTACACACCTGAACAATATTTCCCGTTTTTAGGGTTCCGTAGCCAAAATGGCAAAAACGGAACCCTTATAGTTTCGTCATGTCCGTCTGTCCGTCTGTCCGTCTGTCCGTCTGTCCGTCTGTCACAGCCGATTTACTCGGAAACTATAA